>JAEHOD010000045.1:717500-986213 GCA_016834595.1 Chlamydomonas schloesseri | reverse complement strand
CATCAGCTCGTGCTCGCAGCGCAGCAGCGCCGCCCGCAGCGCCGCCGGCGGGTCGGGCGGCCCCGCGCCCACGCCCGCCGCGCCGTACGCAGCCAGCGAGGCACGCCGCCGCGCCACCGCGGCCGAGTGCTGCGGCAGGCCCCACTCCGGGTCCTCGCTCAACAGGTCGCCGTCGGTATCCCCATCTTCCATCTCTTCTTCGTCGTCGTCGTCATCATCAACGCCGCCAGTTTGGGTGTTGGTGTTGTCGAAGACGGTCGCGTCGTCCGACTGGTCCATGCTGCTGGTGTTGATGTGGTGGTTGGGGTGGTTGGAGCGGTTGGCCGCGGCCGCCAGCTGCCGCGCCGCGGTGGCGTACCCGTACTCGAAGACCGCCTCCGAGTCCCAACCGCCGGCTGCGGGTGTAGCCGTAGCCGTAGCTGCAGCAGCTGTAGCCGTAGCTGTAGCTGTAGCTGCGGTGGAGGTGGAGGCGCCGCCGTCTGCGGGCTGCTGCAGTGGCGGGGCTGGCTCCGCGCCCCTGGCCGCTGCGTCCGCCTGCGTTTGGCCCGGCAGCGGCTGCGGCATGTGGCACGAAGCAGACATGGCGGCGGCAGTGGCGGCGGCAGTGGCGGCCGGGCCGCCGCCAGGCAAGGCTCCGGCGGCTGAGCCGGTGCCTATGCCGGTAGCGGTGGCGGTGGCGTCTGACCCATCCGAGGTCGTACCACGCGCCGCCGCCACCGTGGCGGCCACGCTGGCTGCCTCTGAGGCGCCGCCGCCACCGCCGCCGCCGCCAGCTCCCACACCGCCGCCGCGGCCCAGCTGCGGTGCGGAGCAAGAAAGGGGCGCCGGCGCCGGCGCCGCCTCCAGCTCCACCTCCTGCGAGGCAGCAGCTTCCTTCGGCCCCGCGGGACAGCCGGCCACGACTCCGCCCATCACCGAGAACCCCGCCACGGCCCCTGCCAACGACGACGGCCCAGCAGCTGCCGGTGGTGGTTTGGCAGCTGCTACTGCTGCTACTGCTGCTGCTGCTGCTGCCTCAGCCCTAGACCCAGCTCCGTTGGCAGCTGCGGCCGGTGCGGCGGACCCGCTCACGCCGCCTCCTGCCGCTGCCGCTGCCGCCGGGCCAGCTGACTGAGCAGCCGGAGCCTGCTGCTGCTGCTGCTGCTGCTGCTGTGGCGGCGGCGGCTGCTGTGGCGGCTGCTGCTGCTGCGGAGGCGGCTGCCGTGGCGGCTGCTGCCGCTGTGGCGGCAGCGGCACCGGCTCGCAGCCGATCTGCGCCGCCACCACCTCCAGCAGGTGCCGCGTCAGGTTGGCCTGTGGGAGAGTGGGTAAGTGGGTGGGTGGGCGGGTGGGTGGGTGCGCAGACGGTGGGGGGGGGCAGTTGGACAGGTAACACAAACACACACAGTCTTTGTTTGTTCGTTTTCTCCTTGTGCTATCCTACACAGTGCGCTTGTGTCACAGTCCGGACGCGCGGAGAGGCCTCCAGGCCCACCTGCCTTACCCTCCGCGCCCTCGCCCTCGCTCCACGCCCTCGCTCCCACCGCCCCCTCTCCCGCCCCCCTCTCCCGCCCCTTCTCCCCACCGCCCCCTCTCCCCCTCTCCCCACCGCCCAACCCCCGCGGACCTCCAGGTGGCACACGGCGCCGCTGCCGGCGTGGCCGTCCAGCACCGCCACCAGCGCCGCCCGCCGCGCCGCCGCGAAGTGCGGGTGGGCCGACAGGTCCACCACCAGCACCCGGTCCTCCATCTTGCTGCTGGCGCCCTGGGGAAGGGGGGGAGGGGGGTTGTGGTTACCAGCCCAAACTAAACCAATCTAAAGGAAGCGGAGTTGAGTACATGCCGTGCATGTTTAATTAATGAGGGAGGGAGATGTAGACGGGGGGTGGCGGGGTTGTGGTTACACGTGGGGGGGGGCGGGGTTTACACGTAGTATGAGCTAAGAAGAGACTGTGTGGACTCCAGTCTAGCGTTATGAACTGCATCTTTTGGTGGCGTCGTAGCAGTAGGGAGGTAGCTAGGCACGGACAGCTCAAACCGACCCGGCTATGTCCGGGCGATGAGGACGTTTGGCCTCAGACAGTGGAGGGCTGAGCCCCTTTTCCCTGACGTAAGGGGAACACTTATCATCGCATGGCGTACCTGTGCACTGTTGCCCCGACACTAACGCGCCACACAACACCCACACCCACGCCACAGCCACGCCACAGCCACACCACACGCGCCAACACACGCCCACACCCACAACTCAGCCACACCACGGCCACAGCTCAGCCACACCACGCCCGCACACACACACACACACACATCCCTGTTTGCCTGTTTTCGATAACGCACAGCCGCTAACACACACGCCCCCCCCCGCTAACACACACACACACACACACACCTGCATGGAGTGTGAGCCCATGTCGTAGGCCAGGTCGGGGCTGCCCTCCGCCAGGCTGATCTGTGTGTGGGTGTGTGTGGGTGGGTGCAGGGGTGGCAGGGTGAAGGGTGCGGGGATGGCAGGGGTGGCAGGGGTGCGGGGTTGGGGGGAAGGGGCAGTGTATTCCAGAAACCCAAGCGACCATTGCAACCCAAAGGGGGGAAGGAGGGAAGGGGGGTTACACGGCGCAGGAGCAGCGATGGCGGGGTGCCATCACAGTACCACCCAGAGATAGCTGCGGCTGCCCATGGGACAGATGGCCAGCCCAGCAGCAGCCCAGCAGCTGCATCCATCCACCCATCCCATCCCATCCCATCCCTCGCCACCTGGACCGACCGCCGCCCGATGACCTGGCAGCGCTGCCCCGCCCCTGCACTGCCCCCCCCCCACCACCACCCCACCACCACCTGCTGGCCTCCACGACACCACCCACCAGCCCACCGCATGCACTCCCCGTGCCTTACCGTAACGCTTCCGCTTCCCAGCAAAAATGGACACCAGCACACTTGCAAGCGCAGACGGTACCACGCATACCACGGTAACGCAAACGCACACGCGGCCGCACCTGCTGCGGCACGATCAGCCCCTCCGCCACCAGCGCCTCCGACTCCTCCGCATCCAGGAACAGCGCGTGCGAGCGCACCCGCGGCAGCCCGCCCCCGCCGCCCCCGCCTCCTCCACCACCACCTGCTCCCGCGTTTGGCCCGCTCAGCACGCCGCCCGAGGTGCGGCGGCCGGTGTCGTACTGCGACGGCGGCGGCAGCGGCGAGGAGGCCGCGTCTCCCGAGGCGAGGCCGCTGTCCGAGCCATTGCCCACACTGCTTGTCTGCGTGTAGGGAACAAGATGGCCAAGGGGGGTTACCGACTTACCGTATAGTCACATACCCAACCTAGGCACCCGGGCGAGGGGACGGCATGTCGTCCGCACGCGCGAGCGGAGCAATACAGAGGCGGGCGAGAGGAGAGCCGGGCCAGCTGTGCTCATGGCGTGCTGTGCTCCACAACGCGCTGCGTCCCCCGCGGCTGCGCATGACGAGCACGGTTGAGCGCGCCGGTAAGTTGCACCGCAGCTGCAGCTGTGGTGCCCACGGGCGCGCAACGTGCTGCGTCTTGCCTAGCGGCGCGGTGGCCATGCCCCACACACGTCCTCGAGCTAGAATCATAGGTGATAGCTGTAGGGGGCTGCCCCCGCAACGCTGCTGCGAGCCGCGTGTCGTTAGGTGGCGGGCTCAAGCGTGAGCCGGGTCTTCCGTCACACGGTACCGTGTCGGCGACACCGGGCGACACCGGCGCCGCGACCGCTTTTCGATTCCGATGCAATACCGAACATCTAGTATTTCAACCATTACAAGCCGAGGGCAGCGCTGCCCGCGGAGCTTGCACGCCGGGGCCACGCCACGTCGGAACAGTTTCTCGTGTGCTCCCCGCGATAAAAGTCTCGCGGACGCAGTTCATTGTCACATAAAAGCATATCGATTGCATAATACAACAGCTCGAGTTCAGAATTAGCCGGCCTAACGCTTGCCCGCATTCTGGGCTCGCTACCACGATTCCGAGCGCTAGTATCCCGCTTCAAACCAACTGGCATACCAATAAATGAGGTAAAGCATCTGCGCTCGGCACAGCGAGGCCACACTCACCGCGAAAGACATGGTCTTCCTCGGCAATGTCTAGCAGCGCGGACAGCTACAGAGGGATAAATGAAGAGGTAACATGGCGACTATGGGCTCGATAACTGCAGAGGAAGCAGCTATGTTGAATCTCATGTGCGGTTGACTCGGTTCAAAAGGAGAACAAAAACGAAGCTTTATAAAATATGACAGGTGTGCGCTGAGTATGCGTATCAAGTGCTTGGCGTGAAGCAGCGCGCCTGCTACTTCCTGGCCGCGCCCTCCCTCGTAAGCGGAACCCTCATCCGGCCCCGCCAACGCCCGGACTGGTGCGGTCTGGTCTCTCGTAGGCAGGTCAGAAGCCAGGAGGCAGCCCGCAAGAACGAACTGTCTACAAACCTCACGTGCGATGTTAGCAGTCATGAGAGTTTGAGAAGGTGTAAGGGACGAGCAGTGCTGAACGGCCTGGACCAGAACGCGCCGGGTGTGCACAGCACGCTTAGGGTTCCGATTTCCCGCCTCCGCCTCCTCTCCGACGCCTATAGCGCCTCCAGCCGTGGTAGCCACCAATCCCCTTCGCTGCACCAAACTTTGCATGCATCATTGCCACCCGCGTGGACAGAACACCATGCACGAGTGGTAACCAATGAAAGTTTCGCGTGTGCCCACACCGCCATGACCCTTGTGCAATATTATATGCGTCGGTCTGTTACGTTTCCGAGATAGTTAAGACTTACAGAATGCCGAAGGCCAAACGCAGAAACCCAATTGTGCCGATTCCCAAAGCCGCCGAGTTTCACGCGACCAAATCTGGCGGTGCTGCAAAGTCGCAATTAAAGGGTGAAAAGCCCAAGAGTAAAGATGGCGGCTCTCAGGGTGAGCACCATGCGAAGGGCCATTTCGGCGGCGGTCACGCAGCCAAGCGCGCTCGCAGCGAGGCCAACGGCGGCGACGGGGAGCAAGTACATAAGCGAGCGCGGCCGTCGGGGGATTCCGACACTCGCCCGGGGGCGCCCGGGCGGGCGCCGCGCAGCGGCGGGGGCGACCGGCGCGGCGGGCCCTCCCCGAGCCCCGGCCGCAGGCCCCAGCGCCCGCAACAGCGCTCGCAGCGCCCTTCATCCCAGCACCCTCACCCGCACCAACAGCAGCACCACCACCAGCAGCAGCAGCACCAGTGGGCGCCTGTGAGCCAGGTGCACCAGCAGGCGGCGCACGCGGTGGGGCGGCTGCTCGAGGCGGACGCCAGCCGGCGCCACGGCGCGTCGCTCAAGAGCCTGACGCTGGCGCCGCACGTGGTCGCCAAGAAGGCCACGTACGCGGTCACGTGCCAGGTGCTCAAATGTGGGTTTGAATGTGTCAACACCGTGGTCATGATTGCGTTTCCATTCGAGGGGTGGGCGTGGGCGTGGGCGGGGTGGCTGTTCTTAGGGGCGGCCCAGGTGTGCGGAGTTGTGGGGCGGCCCAGGTGTGGCAGAGCGTTGTTCTAGGTTCAGGGCAGGCGGCCGTGTGGGTGGTCGCCTGATCGGCTCGGGGAAAGGCTCGGGGATGTGGCGCCCTGGAAGCGTGTGCCTGTGTGTTAGAATGGTGCGGCTGTTTCTCGACCCCCGCCACCCCGGCGTACGTACCCCAGGCTAGATGCGTTGCTGCTGCTGCTGCTGCTGCTGCTGCTGCTGCTGCTGCTGCTGCTGCTGCTGCTGCCGCTGCCGCGGTCTGTCAATGGCTTACGGCCGCGGCGCCCTGCTGTCCTGCAGTCTCTCGGCTGCTGGAGCAGCTGGATGCGGCGGTGGGGCTGTCGGCGGTCCAACCCAAGGTGAGGCGCATGAGGGGAGCTGGGCTGCTGGAGCCCCCCAGGTGGAGCTCCCGGACACGTACGGCGCCCAACCAAGTGGGCGCCCCTCCGACCTCGGGCTCTGGCACCACACTGCGCCCGTCACTGCGCCCTTCCCAACGTGCCGCGCGCCGTGACGGCGGCTGCTGGTTGCCCGCCGGGACACTGTGAAGACGCTGACAGGACGCCTGAGCTACTGCTGCTGCTGCTGCTACTGATACTGCTGCTGCTAATGTTACTACTGCTACTGCTGCTACTGCCGCTGCTGCTACTGCTCGCAGCTGAACAAGTACACGACCATGGTGCTCATCTACGACCTGCTGCGGGGGCAGGTGCGAAGGCTGGGCGGGCGGGCGGGGGTGGGATGGCAAGACGGCGGGCACGGGCGCTGATGCGTGCAGCAGGCACGGGTGCTGACGGAAGTGCGGACGGGCGTGGCAGCCCTGAGGTGTGCCGTTGCTGCTGCTGCTGCTGCTGCTGCTGCTGCTCGTGGCGCTACTCGTGACCACAGGCGCTGCGCAAGGGCCAGGCGGAGCGCGCGGTGCTGGCGGCGGAGGTGGGTGGGCGGGCGGGTGGGTTCCGGCCTGGCACACTGCACCACCGTCACGATAATGTTCTGTGCATTTGGGAGTGGGTTATGGTCAAAGCCGTGCGATTGTCGGTGCTACCAGCACGTGTCAGCGAGAAGCACATGCCGCACTGTGGGGCGGCTGGCCCGTGCCTGACGGACGTTGCGGACAGGGGAACCCCTGGCTGCAGGCTAGATTTACGGTTAGAAGGAAAGCGCAGACAGCCAGGGGCCAGGGGTGCACGCCTGGGAAACGGGGGCCGTAAGGCTAGCAGGAAAATAGGCAGAGGCATGGAGTTAGCAACAAGTGGTCGAAGCCACTAACACATGCCACCACCATCATCACCATTCCCACTCCTCCCTGGGTCAACAGGCGGAACTACGTGGCGCCCTGGACTCGGCCCTGCAGGAGGCGGGCGCCAAGGTATGCAGCGTATGCGCATGGTGTGTGTGTGTGTGTGTGTGTGTGTGTGTGTGTGTGTGTGTGTGTGTGTGTGTGTGTGTGTGTGTGTGTGTGTGTGTGTGTACATTCCAGAAATCAAAGAGAAGCGACCAAGGGGGGCGGGCCGGGCGGCGTTACAAGACACACAGGCTTGGGGATTCCGAGGGCTGGGGGCAGGTCATAGTGTAATGAACGACGTGCACCATGCCGTTTGGGCGCGGGCGCGGCGTGCCAGTTACGGGCCTCAAACGCCTGGTGGCAGGTGGTGGTTCGCTGACGTCCAGTAACACATAAATACGGTGCTGCGACCTCCCGCGCAGGACATGGACGGGTGGCTTGCAAAGCAAGGCGGCGGCGGAGAGGGCGGCTCGGGGGCAGCGGGGCAGGGCGGAGCCAGTAGCGGCGGCGGCGGCGGGTCCGGCGGGCCGGACGTGCCGCACCCGCGCTGGGTGCGCGTCAACGGGCTCCGGGCGGCGGCGGCGGGCGGCGTGGAGGGCGTGGCGGCGCAGCTGCGGGATCACTTGCAGGTGGGGGCGACGGACAGGGCAGGCGCGGAAGGTGGCGGCAGGTGGTGGTGGGGGCAAGTGGGGAAAAGGACTGGTCATGTGTCCGTGCGTGCACGAGCGCGGTATGTAGGCGTGCCCACGCGACATGCAGCATTCCGCGCCTCGCAACCAAGTGTGTGTTTGCAACCACGTCAACATACGCGCAGGCTATTAAGAAAGGCAAGGCGGAGAGCACGGCGCCGGCTGAGGCTGCGGCAACCAAAAAGGGCAAGAAGTCAAAGGCAGCGGCGGCGGATGAGGAGGACACGGACAAGGACACGACGCAACAGGAGGCGGACCTGGTGCAGGTGCGCACGCCGCTGTGGGTGCCGTACTGGGTTTTGCCGTACTAGGCTGCTCCCATCCCATACAACACATGTGCATTACACTCTTACCCTCTCCCGGCCTGAAGGGCTTGCGGCCTCACGTGAACCCCTCAATTGCTCTCCACGTTGCACACCGTGTACGGCACGGCACACACAGGTGGATGCACGCACTGTCCTATGTCTGCTGTTCTCTCCCTTGTGATCTCTAACACAGGTGGATGCGCTGCTGCCGGACCTGCTGGCCCTGCCGCCCGGCACCGCGCTGCACGACCACCCCCTGGTGGCCAGCGGGTGAGCGAGGCAGGCAGCGCGGAGGGAGTGGAGGTGGCAAGGAAGGGGAGGGGTACTGCAGAGGCAAGCAAGTAACCGGAATGTGCCTCGCAGACACCACATGACCCGTCACCCCTCAATGCATGCAATACACATGTGTGTACCCGCCCCCTATGACGACCTACGCCCCCCGGTCGTTTCTCTTTGGCTTCTGGAACGAACTAACACACACACACACACACACACACACACACACACACACACACACACACACACACAAACACGGTCTTTGCTTTGCTTGTTTTCCCCTTGTGATCTCTAACACACACAAACACACACGCGCGCGCGCACACAGGGCGGTGGTGCTTCAGAGCAAGGCGTCTTGCATGCCCGCGCACGCGCTGTCGCCCGCGCCGGGCTGGACTGTGGTGGACTGCTGCGCCGCGCCCGGCAACAAGACCACACACCTGGCGGCGCTGATGCGCAACAAGGGTGGGTGGGTGGGTGGCTGGGTGTTACTGGTAAACAGTCCCGGTGAGAAACAAACTGCTAAGAACGTGACTGCGCTGCAGCTGGGATACCGCCTATGCGAGCTACTGAACACGCCACGTGGGTGGCTGGGTGGGAATGCCTGCTGCGCCGCTGCCCGCCGCTTTGTTGGGGGCTGCTGGTTGCGCGGTGGGCTTGTGCCCTCACACACACACACATGCAGAAAGAGCCCTGGTGCTCGTGCCTCTTGTTACTGTGTGGTGAGATGCCTTGCTGCCTTTCTTCCACGCTGTCAGGCCGCGTCTTTGCATTTGACAAGGACCCCAAGCGGCTGGCACGACTCAAGGCCAACGCCGAGCGCACAGGTCGGTCCCATGCAAGCGGCGTGGATTGTGGGGAATTGCGCTACAGCATGAGCGGTGCAAGCTGTCAAAGTGTCATTACCCCCGCAGCTTGCCGGCACGCGCGGCTTCATCACGCAAACAGGTTGTGTGTGTTCGACTGCGCCCGTCGCAACTCCCCCACCCCCTTTGGTTTCTGGAATAAACTACCCCCCCGGCACTTCACCGCCATTTGATAAACACCATCCTATGGATGGCTACCCCCACCAGGCGCCTCCATCATCCAGGCGCGGCTGCAGGACTTCCTGTCCATTGACCCCACCGACCCCGAGTTCTCCCAGGTGGGTAAAATTAGAAATGTAAATAATTACACCCTACCGACGTAGTGGTGTAGGTTAAGGGAGCGGGTTGTGTGTGTGTGTGTGATGGGACGCCCCCGCCCCCGTCCCCTGTGGGTACTTGGTTACTGGGGCCGCTGTGCTTGGCACACCTCTCGTTGATATTATCACGCGTTCGCACCCAACCCGAAGGCGTGACTGCCTTCCATCTGCCGCCCTACATCTCCGCCCTCGTCCAAATCCCTGGCCTGCCCTCCCTGGTTTCTGCCCCCGTAAACCCCGCCCTTCCCCTCCCCTACCGCATGTTTGCCCCGGTCGAACACTTGCCCCGCCCCCTCCCCTTCCCCCTCCCCTTCCCCCTCCCCCCTGCCCGCTTCTCCCCGTGCCGCCAGGTCCGCGGCGTGCTGCTGGACCCCTCGTGCAGCGGCTCCGGCACCACCTTCACACGCCTGGACAACCTACTGCCCTCCCACGCAGCAGCAGCGGCGCGGCACAGGGCGCGCAGCAGCGCCAGCCAGGCCAGGGCCGCCGCGGCGGGGGCAGGTGCGACTTCGCCCGCGGGCGGGAAACGGTCAGCGCAGGGGGACGAGGAGGAGGCGGAAGAGGTTGAGGCGGACGCGCAGCAGCAGCAGCAGCAGCAGCAGCAGCAGCAGCAGCAGGAGACGGCGGCCGGGCAGCCGCAGGTGCCGTCGATAGCGGCGGTGGAGGCGGCGGTGGCGGCGGAGGCGGCGGGCCTGGAGCCGGAGACGGCGGCGCGGGTGGCGCAGCTGGCTCGCTTCCAGGCGTCGGCGCTGTCGCACGCGCTGCGCTTCCCGGCCCTGGAGCGGCTGGTGTACAGGTGGGGCGAGGGAAGGGGGCGGAGGGGACGCTTTTGCCCATGAGGGACTTCGCTACTCGCATGCATTTTCTCAAGGGGGCGGAGGAGGTAGGGGCGGGTGGCGGGTCGCGTAGGGAACGTGCGTGTGTGATGCGGGGGCAGGGGAAAGGGGTTTGGGGGGGGTGTGGGCAGCCAGCCAGCCAGGCCGCGAGGCCATCGACTGGATTCACGGCCGCGCTTGTGTGTCTGATGATGGGCTGCTAACCCCTGCGGCCCTGCACATGCATACCGTTAACACCGACACGCCACACGCCGTACGCCATACACCATGCATGCTGTATGTGCCCCCCCCCCCCACACACAAACACACACGCGCCCGGCCGGCCGGCCGCCCGCAGCACTTGCTCCGTGCATGTGGCGGAGAACGAGGGCGTGGTGGCGGGCGCGCTGGCGGCGGCGGCGGAGGCGGGGATGGAGCTCGCGGTGAGGGGGTTGGGAGGGAAGAGGGAGAGAGCGGAGGCGGGTGTGCAACCTTGCTGGGTGTTGAGAGACTGGCGCCTTGACGCTGCCTGGTGCTGTTATGAACATGAAAGCTTCATTTGGCATGCTTTAAGTTGATCGCCTATGCCGCAGGACCCGTTTCCCGCCTGGCACCGGCGGGGGTTGCCCCTGTTCCCTGGCGCGGAGAAGCTGGTGCGAACAGGTGAGAGAAGCACCCCAGCAGTACAGACCGTCACAAAAGCCATGCCTGCCCAAACCCCATTGCTCCCCATCTTCTTTTAAATTACTTTCCTGGTCGTTCATGCACCAAATCTGCGCAGATGCTTACCTGGACGGCACGGACGGGTTTTTCGTGGCTGTCTTCCAAAGGAAGCAGCAGGCCGGCGGCGGCGGCGGCGGCGGCGGGGGGCAGCAGGACACGCAGCAGGGTGGTGCCGCTAGCGCAGGGAAAGGGAAAGCAAAGCGGGCCAAGAAGAAGAGCTCTTGATGTCTCGGTGGTGCGCGGTAGATTTGAGGTGGTGGCTCAGGCGCCAAAGCAACGGCAATCGCGAGGATGCGGGTGCGGGAGGTCGGGCAAGTTGTGTGTCACCGTGGGGTGTGGCGTGACCGGTAGGCACGCCAGCGCACAAAGTCTCCGCTTTGACTTGTAATTCTGTGGCTGACATAATTTTGCCTAGAACCGGGTCGAGGCCAAAGTTGTGCTTTCCCGCGCGATTGCACCCTTTGCATGGGGGTCAAACCATTTCTCTTACTCGCGGCGACCTCACCGACCTGCCGCCTTGTATTGTTTGGACGTTGACTTGGTCACATCACCATTTACTACCGAACAAGATGGCTGCCGTCATGGAAGCCGAGCTTGAGAAGTCGCCTGGCTTGAATTCCGCGGTCAGTCCGCTGCTCGCACGCAGGCGAAGTCGTGTGACGCAAAGCAAATTTGTTCCACGTAGCAATCTTATTTTATTATACAAGCAGTTCTTCTGCAGCGCGTTTGCAAGTTGACCGATGGTTTCAAAATGGGTGGACCTTGACGTTGCACGCTCGCGCTGTGTGCGCTTGACTCGTCACCTGCGCAGGAGAGCAGCGACGACGACGCCGTGGATGTGGATGAGCACCTGCGGGCGGAGGAGCACATGCTGCACAAGCAGCGCCTGCAGGCGGAGGCCGCTGCTCGCGAGCAGGTACCCGGCTCACCCCCTTCACCCTGCGCTGCCGTGCTGAGCCCCGAGCGCCCCTTTCCGCCGCAGCCCGCCGCGCCTGTCTCCACTGTCCTGCACCCATTACCCATTACCCTCATCCCCAACACTTGCTTTTACCTTTGCAACACCAGGACCCGCCGCCGGCGCCTGTGAACAATGGACATGCCGCGGCCAAGCTCATGGAGCTGGTGGGCAAGACCGACCTGTACAGCTCCTTCCTGGCGGACCAGTTCCAGGAGGTGGTGGATCAGACCCTGCGGGATGCTGGCGCGTACGGGCAGGAGGACGGGCAGCCGGCCGCCAAGAAGGCGCGCACAAAGAAGGGCGCGGTGGCCTCTTCCAGCGCGACGCAGGTGGGGGGGGGGGTGTCGGGCGGCTGCGTGGGTTTGGCGGGCAAGCGGGTGTGCGGCTGGCGGGCAAGCGGGTGTGCGGCTGGAGAGAGAGCTTGAAGAGCGATCGGGGCGAGTGGGCACGGAATGAGCAGCTCTGCTGCAGAAGGAGGAGCCCTGTGGCCGCTGGCGTGGCTCCGGGCTGTGTAGCGGCAGGTGCCTCAAAGCTCCGCTCCGCACCCACGCGGCCACACACCCGCCTCGCTGCCTCTACCCCTCCCTTCCTCCTCCTCAGCGCCTGCTGCCGCTGATCCGCGCGGAGCTACGTGACTACCAGCTCAAGGGCGTGGCCTGGCTCATCAGCCTGTACAAGAACGGCGTCAACGGCATCCTGGCGGACGAGATGGGGCTGGGCAAGACGGTGAGGGGCCGTAGGTAGGGGAGCAGACCGGGCTCAGTAGGGGAGTAGGCGTGGTGGCGTGCGGCGCGCGAGGGAGGTTGGCAGGCGCAAGACGGAAAGAGAGAGAGAGAGAGAGAGAGAGAGAGAGAGAGAGAAAGAGAGCACAGGTTCCTGTGAGGCAGGCGTCAACCCGGGAGTGCGGCGGCGGCCGGCAGCGGGTTCCATGATCCGTGTCCTTGCGGACTGCCTAAACGCAGCTCGCTGCCCGCCCGATCCTCCTGCCCCACAGCTCCAAACCATTGGCTTCATCAGCTACCTGTGGCAGCACTGCAAGGTGAGCGATTACCGGCCAGCGTGACGGGGCAAGGGGCGCAAGGGTCAGGCTTTTGACGGAAGCGCTCATCATGTTGACATCACGCGCGAGCCCGAAGCGTCAACCTTTCGCACCCCTCAATCGCGCATCCGCCTCCCCCTACACCCCGTCACCTGCACCTCACCTGCCGCCCTCCTTCCCTTCCACACACATACACACACACCGTCCGTCACCGCACCGCACGCATTGCCCTATGTCTGCTGTTCTCTCCCTTGTGATCTCTAACACACACACACCCCACATCCCTGCCCTGGCCCTGGCCCCGTGCCCTGGCCCCCTAATAAAACACAGGACAAGTCGGGCAAGTACATGGTGGTGGGGCCGCTGTCCACGCTGTCCAACTGGGTGGCGGAGTTCCAGCGGTTCGCGCCCGGCATCCCCGTGCTGCTCTACCACGGCAGCGTGCAGGTGGGGGAGGCGGGGACCTGGGGGCCGGCGGCTGAGCAGGGGCGGGGCGGGGGTGGGAGCAGCAGGGCGGCGGCCGGGGCTGGGGGTGGAAGGGGCGGGGCGGTGCTTAGCGCTGGTTTCATGGAGAGGGGCGGCATCGTAAGGCAAGCTGATGGAGAGTGTGCCGTGATGCCCAACGTGATGTGTGTATTCCGTTGCTGTTGTTGCAGGAGCGAGAGCAGCTGCGCCGCCAGCACATGCAAACGAACGGTGAGGCAATTTTGCGGCAGGCCGTAATGGCGGTTTCACCATCGCGGTAGACCACCGCCGCCAGGCGCACATGGGCAAGCAACCCATTCCCTTGCTCTCTCCCATCAACCTCATCCTCCGCCGCTTCTCCAACTGACCCCTCCAACCACAGGCACGCAGCAGATGCCGGTGATTTGCACCAGCTATGAGATCGTGATGAGCGACCGCCGGCACCTGGAGCGGCACGTGTGGAAGCTGGTGGTGGTGGACGAGGTGAGCGGGGGGCGCCGTAGCCGCGCTGTTGTTAAACGCTAGGCGCGTCTGGGGCGGACGCCTGAGGGAGAGGAGAAGTCGCAACCTTTCGACTGATGGAATTGAGTTCTTAAAAAGCTGCCTTGGGATTCTCCTCTGCTGCCTCACAGGGCCACCGCCTGAAGAACTTTGACTGCCGGCTGCTGCGCGAGATGCGGCAGCTCACCATGGAGTCGCGTCTGCTGCTGACGGGTACGTAGTCCTGCCTGGCCGCTTTGTTATTTGTGACCGCCATCACGCGCCCCAAGTGTCCACGCATTGCTTCTATCAGAGCAAGCACATGCCTTACGACGATACATGTACTCGTTTACCCAGCCTTGAGGGCGCGCACTGAAGGTCTCGTCTCCGCCGCCCTTCACCTCAACCTCTCTCGTCTCTCACACACACACACACACACACACACACACACACACACACACACGCACGCCTTGTGATCTCTAACACACACGCACGCCACAACAGGCACGCCGCTGCAGAACAACCTGAAGGAGCTGTGGTCGCTGCTCAGCTTCTGCATGCCCAACGTGAGCCCGCAGTCCGTCCTAGGAGCGCGCACTGTCATGGACGCTTTCATCGCGCCGCACTGTGTGGTGTGTGGTGTGGCGGAATGGGCTTTGACGATCAGCGCCTAAGTGCGTGATCCATCCACGTCATCCCTGCCGTACCGCATGCGGTGCTCCACCCCCAACCACCACCACAGGTCTTCCACGACGCGCAGCAGTTCCTGGACTGGTTCGACATCCGCACCCCCGCCGCTGCCATCCCGGACGGCGTCACCATGCCGCAGCCGGGCCAGCAGCAGCCCGCCGCCGCCGCCGCGCCCAAGCGCCGCGGCCGCCCCTCCAAGAAGGCCAAGGCGGAGGCCGAGGCGGCGGCGGCCGCGGCCAAGGCGGAGAAGGAGACGGGCGAGCAGGAGGGCAAGACCTCGGAGGAGGAGCAGGAGCAGGAGGAGGGGTCGTCGGGGGGCAAGGAGTCGAGCGCGAAGCCGAGCGAGCAGGCGCAGGCGCAGGCGGGTGGCAAGGGCCAGGAGCAGCAGCAGCAGGAGGCGGGCGGGTCGGGTCGCGGCGCGGAGCAGGCGGCGGCGGGGGTGGGGGCGGGGGCGCTGGCGTCCACCTCGGCGCCTGCCTCCGCAGCCCCCATTGACTTTGACATGGTGTCGCGGCTGCACAAGATCCTGAAGCCGTTCGTGCTGCGGCGCGTCAAGGCGGACGTCAACATCGGCGTGCCGCCCAAGCAGGTGCGTGTGCGGTTCACAGCACGGGAAGGTACCAGAGGAAAGACCAGCGGGGGGGAAGGTAGGGTGGGGTCGTTGCTGTGTGTTGTAGGCATCACTCTCCCCGTGCTTCCCGCTTACGCCCTACCAACGGCGTGCCTTTCTGCCTGGCCCCATCTTGCTTCCGTGGTGCCGTCCACACCGCAACACAGGAGACGGTGTTGTACGCGGAGATGACGGAGGAGCAGCGCCGCCTCACACGCGGCCTAATCGACGGCAGCCTCAAGGTGTGTGTGTGTGTGGGAGGGATTAGTTTATTCCAAATACCAAAGCGGCCATTGCAACCCAAAATCCCAGAACCCAGAACCATAGAGCGCGGAGGACAGGGATATATTGGTGGCTTCCAGTAAACCAATCCATGTAGCATGGCGGGGGTGTAGCCGTCCACAGCACGGTATTTATCATATTTTGGGGGTGGGGTCAAAAAGATGGTGCTGGAGTTGGGGAGGGAGAGAGGGGCCGGGTGTTGCAGGCCGACGACGCGCAAGGGCAAACAAAGGATATGGGAGCGGGTCCTCTCTGTGTGTGCGGTGCTCTACGGCACGTGGCTGTGCTGCCGCAGCCGCCGGACGCCCCCCCCCCCGCCCCGCCATATGCTGACCTCGCGCACTTGACCTGACCTGTTGCACGTGCCCCCGCCGCCGCCGCCGCAGGAGGAGCTGGCGCGCGAGTCTCGCGGCCGCGGCCTGAATAACCTCATCATGCAGCTGCGCAAGGTGAGGCGGTGCGCGCGGGGAGGGAGGGAGAGGGCGTGGGTTGTTGTTACCCGCCCAATAAGGGGTAGCCATCCATGGCATGGTATGGGTCAAGCTGAAGATATGAGTATGTGGTGGTGGGGAAACAGCTTTCCTTTTCCAGAACCCAAGCAAACCAACCGAGCGGCAGGGACCCTCGCGGGTCGTACCCACGAAGCGGGGACAGTACATTGTTGTCCGACTCCGTTGCTCTGCTCAAGCCCGGCCCCAACCAGCCCCATCTCAAGCCCCAGGCACCACTCGCCCGCACACGTCCCGGCCCGCCCCATACCACAACCCCAACCCCCCCTACCTGCTACACTTGACCACACATCCTTGCATCCTCGCAATTCCCTCTGTCCCTCCCAACCCCCTCCCCTACGTCTACCTCGTCATTAATTTAAATGCATGGAATCCCCTCCGCCCCGTGCCCCGTCCGCACAGGTGTGCAACCACCCCGACCTCATCACCGGCGCCACGTCGGACAGCCACATGTACCCTTCCGCCGACGAGCTGGTGGCGGCCTGCGGCAAGCTGGCGCTGCTGGAGCGGCTGCTGACCCGCCTGCGCGCGGGCGGCCACCGCGTGCTCATCTTCTCACAGGTAGCGCCGCGTGCGGCGTGTGGGCGCGTGGGCGGACGCGTGGGGAAGCATGGGCGCGCGCGTGAAAGCATGTGCCCGTACGGCCTAGAAGGTGCCCGTGCGGCCCTTGACTACTGCTGACATCCACCTCGCACCGCCCACCAAGACGGCCACCATCACGCCTGGCCCCCACGTCCCAACCCAATGAACTACCCCCTCGCCCCCCCGCACCCTCCCACGTCTGTTCTACGTCTACCTCGTCACTAAATTAACATGCATGGCACCCCCCACCCTCCCACACCCACCACGCCACACAGATGACGTCAATGATGAGCGTGCTGGAGGCGTACCTGGAGGACCGCGGCATTCCCGCCGCCCGCCTGGACGGCTCCGTGGCCTGGCAGCAGCGCAAGCAGGACATTGCAGACTTCCAGGTGGGAGTGGGTGGGTGGGCGGGTGGGTGGGGAGGATGCGGTGGGAGTGGTGGCTGGGCAGGTGGGTGGGTGGGCAGGTGGGTGGGTGGGCAGGTGGGTGGGTGGGGAGGACGCGGTGGTTCATTCCATTGCCCAGAAGCAACCAATGCGATTGCACACCCCAGGCTAGGCACGGGGGACAGGGATACATTCTTGTTCGGGGGTGGGGATGGGGTTGTGATTGTAAGGGTAGGGTCACGGAATCCGTCCACGAATTGGTGTGTAGTGGGAAGGCAGGTGGGCGGGCAAGGCATGAAGGTTGCGCACGGGAGAGGACGGCACGGGACTCGCCAGGATGGGCCGTCATTGGAGGGCGGTTTTCGCTAGCGTGCACCTTCAACGCCATGTGCCGCCTTGCCTCGTCGTACCCGTGTCCGTTCGCCCCCAACCGCGCAACCTCCACCCACCCACTTCCTGGGTTTTGGCTTTCGTAATGGTTGGCTTGCTTTTGGGTTTATACTACTTATACTACAATCCTCCCTCCCTCCCCCCCATCACGCCATCATGTCGCAGTCGGGCGGTGGCAAGGACGTGTTCCTGCTGTCCACGCGCGCGGGCGGGCTGGGCATCAACCTGACGGCGGCGGACACGGTCATCATCTACGACAGCGATTGGAACCCGCACCAGGACTCGCAGGTGCGGGTGGGGCGGGGTTGGGGCGGGGCCGGGGGTATTCATTCCAGTGCCCAATGCGGAGGGGGGGGGACGTTAGGGTGCCACACGCACCGGTAGTCCACACGCAGTTTGCGTTCGTTGTCGAGTTATTGAGCAACGGCGTGGTCGATGCCGCTTGTCAGCATGTAAGGAGTACATAAGGGGTGCAGCCCCCATAGCCCGTTGCTTCATCACTTGCCCTCTCCAGTAATGCCTCCTAATGCTGCCGCTGTCGCTGCCGCCACGCCCACACCCTCGCCTCAACCACACGCACACCCACACGCACGCACGTACGCAACCCGCCAGGCCATGGACCGCTGCCACCGCATCGGCCAGACGCGGCCGGTGCTGGTGTTCCGGCTGGCCACGGCCAACAGCGTGGAGTGCCGCATGCTGGCGCGCGCCGAGAGCAAGAAGGCGCTGGAGCGCATCGTCATCAAGAAGGGCGCGTTCAAGGACGTGGAGCAGGTGGGCAGATGGGGGGGTGGGGGTTACTGGTAGACAGTCCCGGTGAGAAACAAAATGCGAACACGACGGGTGGGGGGGAGGGGGCCGCGCGTTGGCGCGTTGCGGGTGGAAGAAGCGGTTAGGGCTGCTGGGTCCAGCTGCACAGTGCGTCTGCCTCCAAATAGGCTCCAGCTCACATGTAGCTTCAAGCCGACATCGCATGCTCAACCATGTACCCTCTCACATGACGTACAAGCAACTGCATGCCCGCACACATCCACACTGTCATTCACACGGCACTTTGCTTTGTTCGTTCTCTCCCTGTGGTCTCGAAACACATCCACACACAGGCCGCGGTGAGCAGTGCGGAGGAGCTGGCGGCGCTGCTGAACCCGGACCGTGCCTCGGACGACCTTGCGCAGAGCGGCGTGGTGAGCGATGCCGTGCTGGAGCAGCTGCTGGACCGCTCGCACCTGGCGGCGGCGCACGAGGCCAGCCAGCAGCAGGTGCAGGGTGGGGCTGCGGCAGCGGCGGCAGCAGGCGGTGATGGTGGTGCCGCGAAGAAGGCGGGCGGCAAGGGCGGGAAAGGCGGCAAGGCGGCGGCGGAGAAGCCGGCGGCGATGGCGGTTGGGCCGGACGGCACGCCGGTACTGCCGTACCCTGCGGTTGGGAAGGGCTACGAGGTGGTTGTGGATGGGCCGCGGCGGGCGGTCGGTGTGCTCGACACCATTGATGATGAGTGACGTGCTCCGAGTGAAAAGCGCCGTGTTACCTTCTGAGTATTTCAGGGGAGGCGCGGGCTGCTTGACTTTCAGGACATATCAGAGACATGACGTTTACGTGACGGCGGCAACCAACGCGCGAGTACTGCTGTTCATGCTTCATGCGATTTGACATCCAAATTGACACCAAGAGAGGTACCGGTACATGCATGGCAACCGGAAGGAGGGGAGAACTGACTGAGATAGGACCTAGGTTTAGGGGCATTTGCAGGTAGCATGAAGACATGCACCCAGATAGCGTGGCGCCATTGCACCCACTTGGACACTGCTCTTAGATTAGCACGTGCGCATTCGCATGGTCTTCTGGAGAAGGCCATGCCAGAGCGGCCCCGCCACGCCGGGCTTATGCAGATGTTTACAGGTTATCCTGAACGCTGGAGGGCGCGGCACGCCAAGCCGAAGGTTGAGCTGCCTGATTTCTTATCCGACTATTTGTGTAAAATAGTTTGGCAGGCAATGGCTCTCCAGCTGCACATGCGGTTTGCCGGCGGCGGGTCGGGCTAGGGATCCGTGCGGAAAACACCGTGCCAATACCGTGTGCGATGCAGGGGCCGACCTGCCCGAAGACCACCAGCTGAAGATTGGTGTCTTCAGTAAATTAGGCAGTACACTAAGGACCATTATAACGCATCAAGAAAACTAGAAGCAAGTAAACCTTGGGAAATGCTCGCGAGTAATTTGAGGCTGCGCGCAGGCGCACCGCTTGAGCAATTCCATCGACAAATACCACTCAATTGCACATGTAGAACTCTAAACTTTAGCAGTGAGGGGCAGTCTCGGTCCGGAAGACTAATCGTGGCCTCTGCGGCGCACTCGGCGACCACACGCGACGAGGGTAATGAGCGGCCGCACAGTTGCAATGGCGAGCAGCTAATTAGTGGCCGATATGCGCAACGCCCGCATCAGAAGCCGGGCGGCGGTGCAGCTGGACTCCAGCAGTGTGCAGCAGCGATGCCAGGGCCAGCGGATGTGGCCGGCCCCGGCCCCTCACCCGTACCTCTCGCACAGGCGTCGCTACCCCCCAATCTTCCGCCAACCGCAGCACCTCTGCTAGCTGCCGAATCCCCCCGCAGCCGGCACAACGGACAGCCTTGGCCCAGCCAGCAGCCGCTGCGGCCCACGCCCCTGTCCCCCGCGACTGCTCGTGCGCTGGCCCGCACCTTCCGCGCGGGAGACCTGTCCTTTGCCAGCTCGGCTCCCCTCCAACTGTGGTGCGACGGACCTGCCGCGCGCGCTATCGCTCCCACAGCCGCTTCTCCTGCCGCCGCTGCTTCTGCGGGGGGCGTCAGCGCCGCGGGCGCGGCGGCGGCCACGGCGGGAGGCGCGGCGGGGGCAGCAAAGCAGGCGGCGGCTGGAGGGGTAGCGGGGCCGTATGAGGCTGGGCCGCTGCAGGGCCTACCAGCGGCGGTGGCAGCCCCGCCGCCTGATGCGCTGCTGCTGGCGCCCGTGGGCACGCCGCGAGACCTGAGCGTCCTGGTGGCGGCCATAGAGCGAGTGAGTCCGTGTCCGTGGCTGCCGACTTGCCGTACATTGGCAGCCCAGCGTACGGCTGAGGCCGTACATGTCAATGTGATGCCACAATACCGCAATGGACGCTGGCACGCAGCACATCATGAATAAGCTGCAGTGCAGATACAAGCAACCTGTGCTTACAACCAATCACAACACCCCTGTGCATCGTGTGTATGTGTGTGTGTGTGTGTGTGTGTGTGTGTATGTGTGTGTGTTATGCGTGCGCTGCAGCTGCTGAAGCGGCCGCCGCCTCGCGGCTGCGTGGGCTGCATTGTGGTGGCGCCCAGCCGCGAGCGCGCCGCGGCGCTGCACGAGGCGGCGTTTGCGCTGCTGGCGGAGCGCGGCGGCGGCGCGGCGGTTGGCGACAGCCTGCAAGTGCAGGTGCCGTAGGGCGGGCAGTGGCAGGCAGCACGGAGCGAGGGGCGGCTCGGTGGACGGGGAGCATCGAGTAAAACGGATTTGTCTGTGTATGCAAGCAAGCGAGGCAGACGGTTATTATCTTGTTTTGTTTGTGCTGTGTGGACGGTGACGTGAAGCGGTGAAGCCTGTCTGACGTGAACCTGCCCTGGCACGGTGGCAACAGGTGGTGCATGGCGGCACGCCGTTCCGGGAGGACGTGTCGTCGCTGCGCGCCAACCCGCCGCAGCTGCTGGTGGCCACCCCCGGTCGCCTGGCGCAGCTGCTGGCGGGAGGGGGAGCAGGTGGCGGAGGCGCGGGAGGCGGCCCGGGAGGGGGCAGGCGCAGCAGGCGAGCGGAGGGCGAGGTGAGTCGGTGGCCTGAGGGCCCTGAGAGGGAGCAGCGCGCACAGCACGTAACGAACAGCGAATCCCTGAACCTTGAAAACAATTGCTTGACGCGTCGTGGCATCTCTCTCTCTCTCTCTCTCTCTCCATCCCTTTCTCCTCCTGTGGAATGACGGAGCTCAGATCCGCCTGGGCTACCTGTTCGGCGAGGTGCGGCTGCTGCTGCTCGACAGCGCCGACACGCTGGCGGCCTCGCCCGAACTGCGGTCGCAGCTGGAGGGCCTGCTGCGGCAGCTGCCCGGAAGCCGCCTGGCGCCGTCGAGGCCGCTGGGGGCCAGAGCGGCGGCTGGCGGTAGTGATGGCGGCGGCGGCGGCGGCGGCGGCTCGGCGGGTGGGAGCGGCGGGCCGCTTCTGGTGATGGCAGCAGCGGCGGCGGCGGCAACAGGATTGGGCGGCTTGTGCCCTGCGGTGCAGGTGGGTGGGAGCATGTTTAAGTCATGACTTTGCTGCGCTGCGTTCTCCTGCGTTCCTTTGCGTGGGTATGCCCGGCCATGCATGACGCCAAGTTGTGGTGAATGAATGAATACAGGCGCTGACGCGGGTCGCGCTGCGGCCGGGATTCGCCGTCATCGGGCCCCCCGCCACGGCAGACCCTGGCGGTGCCCGTGTTGCCGCCCCCGTGGGCGCTCCCCTAGCGGGACCCGCCGCTGGCGTGGACGGCAGCAGCAGTAGCACCGCAACAGGGCCGCTACTGCCGCCTGTTCCCGGAGCTGCGGGCAACCTGGCGGGCGCAGTAGCAGCAGCTCTGTCCCTTCCGCCGCATGGCAGTAGCAGCAGCAGCAGTAGCAGCAAGGCAGGCGGCCGCAGCCCTGCCAGGGCGGCTGCTGCGGCGCCGCCGCCAGCAGCGGGGCGGCCGCCTCAGCCCGCCGCACAGCCTGACGTACGGCACCCTCCCGTACCGCTGCTGCCGCTGCACGTGCTGCCGGTGTCGTACGGCGACCACCTGTCGTACCTGTACGTGGTGCTGCGGCAGCACATGATTGCCGAGGCGCGGCACAAGGTGAGGGTGTGTGGGGGGGGGTCTCGGGTAAAGGGCGGTTTACGTGGGAGCCAGTGGGCTTCGGGTGGGTCGGGGGGGGGGGGGCCGCTTCACGCCGCCAAGCGTGTAGGTTGCTTGGTGGGGTACAGCTCAGGAGCCACGAGGTGTGGGCTCGTGCCGCGCGCTCCTCGTGCACACATCGGAAACTTCCTGGGAAACTGCCGCACGCGCGCGCACCCCCCGTCAACACAACCAACCCCCCGTCGACAGATGGTGGTACAGCTGCCCACGGCGGCGCTGGCGGCGCTGTACGCCAGGGTCTTCCAGGCGCTGGGCTTCACGGTGGCGGAGGCGCACGGCCGCGCGCCGGCGGCCGCGCGCGAGGCGGCTGTGCGCGCCTTCGTGTCGGGGCCGCGGGGCCTGCTGTTCGCCACGCCGGGGGCGGGGCCGGGGCCGCTGGGCGGCGGCGGGCTGCCGGGCAGCGCCCCCACACTGGTGGTGTGGGTGAGTGCTTGGGGAGTGCTTGGGGAGTGCTTGGGGAGTGCTTGGGGTGCTTTGGGGTTGTTGCATGTCGGGTAGGGATCTGCAGGGAGGGAGGGAGGTGTGGTTGGTGCAGTGCAGTGCCCAGTCGCGGTTCATGGTCTGCAGCATGTAGGGCACACAGGCGGAGCATTTGCACTCGCTGCTTTTACTTCAGAGACCTTCAGGCTTGGGTGGCGGGCGCTTGACTTCGGCCTGTGCTCCCCGTGTGCCTTTGGGCAGGTGGGCCCGCCGGCGCCCTCGCTCCTGACGCAGCAGCTGGCGGCGCTGCAGCAGTCCGTGGTTGCTACTGCCGTCTCCTCGTCCATGGACCTGATGCTACTGCCGGCGCTGCAGCAGCCGCAGGCGGGGGTCCAAATGCAGCAGCCTGGGCAGCTGCAGCAAGACATTAAGCAAGCACAGCAGCAGCAGCAGCAGCAGCAGGCGGGGACGGTGGCGGTGGCGGTGGCGGGGACGGTGGCGGCGGTGGCGACTGGTGCCGCCAGCGGGCGGCGCCGCCGCGCCGCCGGCATGCGGCTGCCTGTGGCCCGGGCGGTGCGGGGGCTGCGAGGAGCAGGCGGCCGCAGGCTGGCGTGGCGCCACGACCGCGCGGCACCGCGGCCTGCTGCTGCCGCTGCTGCTGCGGCCGCAGCTGCAGCTACAGCCACGGCGCTGGTGAGCCCCGTTGCTGGGGCTGCTGGGGCGGATCTGCTCTCAGGCTCGGTGCACGGGGATGCCCAGAAGCCTGGCGGCGCCGCTGCCATCGTGGCAGAGCCGCCGCCAGCGACAACGCCGCCGCCGCCGTCGCCGATGCCACCACCGCCACCCAAGTGCCTGGTGCTGCTGAACGGCCTGGAGCAGTACACGCATGCGCCACGGAGCAGACGCGGACACGGCGGCAGTAGCGCCGGCAGTAGCAGCGGCAGTGCCTTTGGCAGCAGCCCTGCGACGGCGGGCACAGAGGCGGTCCTGGCAGCGACGGACGCGGCGCTGGCAGCCGCGGGCCTGGGCCGAATGCTGGTTCTGCAGGTGTGTGAGAAAGCGGGGAAACAGGATGGTCGGGCTACAAGCTGGGCATGGGCTTAGCTACGTGAGGGCAAGCGGGACAAGGGTCGGGGTGTTACGGAGTTTGCGAGCGGTTCGCTGCCAAGGCAATAACGGCCGGCCCAGTTGCACGTGCGCGCTTTCCTTCTGCGCTCACCTGTCCTTCTTACTCTGCTGCTGCTGCCGCGCTGCTTGCCGGCCCCGCCGCCCTCGCAGCCGGGCTCATTGGCGGGGCAACTGGACGCGGTGCAGCGGCGAGTGGCGCAGGTGAGGTGCAGGGGGGCTTCTGGGCTTTGCAGCAGCGAGGCGGCGAGCAGTGGATGCGGCGTGGCGCTTGCTCCCATGGTCTCATGCCACACAATGCGTGTGTCTCTGATGACCTGTTGACTACGGTCTTCGATTCTCGCATGCTGACTTGCCCCGACCGCCGTGCAGGCCGTGCCTAAGGTGGCCATGCCACTCAAGCAGCGCGCGCTGGAGGGACTGCTGGGACACCTGTGGGCCTCATCCGCAGCCTCAATCGCAAGTTCGGCCGCCACCACCCCCTCGGCAGCAGCAGCAGCAGCAGCAGTAGTAGTAGAAGGCCAGGCAGGCGTAGCTCGTGGTGATGGCAGTAGCAGTGGCGATAGCGGCAGTAGCAGGGGCCGGGCGCCTGAGGCACCGGTGCAGGCGCAGACGCCGCAGCAGCGGGCGCATGAGCGGCTGCAGCAGCTGCGGCCACCAACGAGGCCGGCTGCTGCGCCGGCGGCGGTGGAGGGGCGGCGCCCAACTGGTCCCACTGGCGGCGCAATGTCGGCAGCAGCTGGCTCAGCACCGGGGCCGCTCACTCCTGGACAGCTGGGCTCGGCGGCTCGCGCGTTCGCTACCGTGATGGGTGAGCGCCTGCCTGCCTGCCTGCCTGCCTGCCTGCCTGCCTGCCTGCCTGCCTGCCTGCCTGCCTGCCTGCCTGCCTGCCTGCCTGCCTGCCTGCCTGCCTGCCTGCCTGCCTGCCTGCCTGCCTGCCTGCCTGCCTGCCTGCCTGCCTGCCACTTCCGGGCGTACCGCTGTTGAGCGTGCGTAGATGGCTGGTTCATTGCCGGTCTTACACCTCGCTAGCTAAGCTAATGTTACTCTCTTGCCCTCCCTGCCCTTCCACCTGCCGACTTCCACCTACAGGCATGCCGCACCCGCTGCGGCTGAGCCGCAGTGCTGCGGCCGCCATGGGCCTGTCCCACATCCCCGGCGTGTCGCTGCGCGCGCCGGCGCCGCCCACGCTGCCCAAGCCGCCCGGCCGGCCGCCGGCGCCGCAGCGCGACTCCAAGCGTCAAGTCAAGATGCGGCGCGACCGGCGTGTGCAGCTCAACATGGGCTTCCGCGCGCGCGGCCGCTTGGAAGCTGCTGCCGCGGCCGCGGCCGCGGCTGGGGTGATGAGTGCTGCTGCTGGCGATGCTGATGGGAGTGAGGTGCAGCAGTGAGGTGCAGCAGTGAGGTGCATGGGCAACCTTACTTGTGCTTGTTTGTCTAACACCATTCATATGTTACAGACGTATCTGCAGTCCTGCACTCATTCGCGCTGGCGGCACTTTGCAGTGCCAACCGTTCGCATTCGGCGGCAGGTTCTATTGATGACTGCCGTCAAAGAACCGCTTGTAACCTGCTAAAACGCAAGCCGTAAACAAGCGTACCTGCCTAGCCTCACACATGCCCCGCCAACCTGCATGCGCCACCCCGCCATCCTGCGCCACCCCGCCATCCTGCTGACTTACCATAACACAACAAGTCCTGTCAACGAGTTATGAGTCGGCATTCGAGCGCCAGCCAGCCTGCTTGATCAGCTGCCGCCGCCACTTCACCCACCGAAGCCGTACAGGGTGTGGCCCTGGCGCTTGAGCGCGTAGACCACGTCCATGGCGGTCACGGTCTTGCGGCCCCCGTGCTCCGTATAGGTGATCGAGTCGCAGATAACGTTCTCCAGGAACGTCTTCAGCACGGTGCGGGTCTCATCGTAGATCAGGCCGCTGATGCGCTTGACACCACCACGGCGAGCCACACGGCGAATAGCGGGCTTGGTGATGCCCTGGATATTGTCGCGCAGCACCTTGCGGTGACGCTTGGCACCGCCCTTGCCCAGGCCCTTGCCGCCCTTGATGAGAGCCTTGCCGGTCTTGCGCTTGGCTCCCGACTTGCCTGTGCCCTTGCGTCTCTTGACCTTCTCTGGCTTGGTGGACTTGTCACTCTCAGACGCCGCCGGCACGTCGGCACCAGCGGCCAGATTAGCAGCGCCTTGGTCCAGACCAGCAGCGCCCTGGTCCGGCCTGGTGCCGAGGGCCCAGTTGCAAACGGCGTTGAAAGCCCCACTGAGCATTGTGCCTGTAGACAGCAGCAGCAGGGCACGGGAGGAACCTTGAGAGGTGCCAGATACAGGTATGTCAACCATGACACTATGAATTGCATCCCTTATTGACGAGGACGAGATGGCCCGCTGTCAGCAGTGGCGGAAGCGAGCCTGGCGAGCCATGAGCGGATCTACTTACTTGCTGGACGAGCTCGATTTAGGGGGGCTTGATGCACGCACTGCGTTGTCAAATAGTGTTTTTGTCAGGTTGCGGCTTGTGGAAAGTCAGTGTGCGCGTCGCCAAGCAAGTAAGCAAGTGTGCCCCTCGCCCTATCCAGCCACGGCCCCAGCAGCAGTAGCCCGCCATTGTGCGTGCCCGCGTGCGCACGGCTATTGCATAGCTCGGCTAGGTACCTGTTGTATGCTCCTTGACGAGTGCCAAAAGAATGAATAAAAGGAAGTGTGTTGCTTGGGTCCGCAGTATTAAATCGTCGATTGTGGAGTGCTCAGGTAGGTTTATATACAAGCTCATGGGAATCCCTGGCCTCCGGCTTGGGATCTCTGCAGCTTCTCGCAACCCCCAGCGCAATGCCTTGAAGACTGAACGGCGCAGCTTCGCACAGGCCGAGCTGGGCCCAGCCACCACCGTACCCAGTCTCGAAAAGCACATCTGGCGTAGATCAACTTCCGCTTCCTTGTTGCGCGTTGCCAGCATCCTGCTGACCCCAGCGGGAGGCCAGTCGCCAGCGCCTTACAAAGCGCTTAATCAGGCACCCCGGCAGCTGCCGAGGTGCCTTAGCTAGGTGCCTGCCTGATTAAGCGCCTTGTAGTCGGCGCTCTGCCCTGCCCAGAGGCCCTGGCCCTACATGCCGACCCCGCCCAGCGCACCGCTGACGATGGGACAGGGCATGGGGCAAGATTGCGACGTCTTGAGAGTGTCCGAAGTCCCCACAGCAAGCAAACAGTGTATGTCTCAGGGCGTATACACCGTGCGTTACCCCCGCCCAGCGCACTGTGGCATGCATGCCCAGGTGTTTGGCGTCCAGACGTCGTCCAGACAGCACTTGAGCAACTAACCTCACGTCACGTTAGCCACGTCTGCAGCCGTGCAGCGTGCTGGTGGATGGGACGTCCACGATTCCAGTGAGGCTTGTCAGACTAGTTAGGCATGTTATTACAGCAGTGCCCGTATCTTCGTAGAGCAGCTTAGCAACACGGGGCGCCTCACGTGTGCAGCGTACCGGAATCCCAACTGACTCACAAGCCGTGTGGGATTATGCAGGGATAAGCGCAGCAAGCATCCCACCTTCCCTCCTTCCAACCAAACGCCCAGCCGGTCTCCTCATCGCTCCATCCAGCCCGGGCCGCCAGATAGCCGGATACCCCACGATGCACACACACACGCACATATGACACCTACAGGTCATTTCTCCACGTCCTCCGGACCCCGCCAACATTATGTCCTTCCGAGACGTCCCTCGCCCCTCGCTTGCTCCGTCCAGCATCCGCGCCCGTCTGCGTTCTCGTGTCCATCCATTGCTAGCGCCTCCCGCGTACCGTGCGCGCCGCTGTTGTATACCACTGCCGTATACCTGCTGCTGTATGTCATATATACCAGCTTGCGGCCTCAAAGGCAGCTTTGCGGCGCACTACTACTTAGATACTGCCAGAAGTACACCTGCACATGCTCCTCCGTCCTTCAAGAATCGCGTGTATTAAGCATTACCGCAGCATCAGTGGCATCAGTCGCGAACCCCCAGTCCGGATTCGCCTCCCTTTCCACGGGCATCATCCAACTCCGCCCCCAAGTCAAGCTTACTTCTCCCAGTCAGCTCTATATATCCACCCCGCAAGCCCCTTCAAGCTTCCCCCACACCCCCGCCAGCTCCCCACCACCTGCTGACCCCCCCCCGCGGCCGTGTGTCACCCCTTGTTCCCGAACAGGAACTGCGCCACGAACCAGGCCAGCACCACCATGAGGAAGATGGGCAGCAGGCTGAAGGCTTGCCTGTGTGCGGGGTGCCGTGGGGGTTGCGAGAGGGGAGGTTGCGGGGTCGAGGGTAAGGGTGGTTCCAAGCGTGGCTGGTCAGGGGTTAGCACACAACAGAGCAGGGGGAAAGGCAGGCCCGGAAGTTGCCTAGACAAATGGCGGGTAATAGGTGTTGCTCGAGGACATCCCAACATCCTGGCATCTGCCCGGCTGCCCCTACGGGTCCTCGCCACCCAACATGGAAGGCGTGCCACGTCACCTCCACGCCGCCCTTTGCCTCCTGCCCCAGCCCACCCACCCCCCTGCCCACGCTCTCCTGCCCCAGCCTTCCTCCTTAAATTCTCCCAGCCCCTCCCCTCCTTCCCGCCGCCTTCTGCTCCTCACCCCTGTCCTCCCCTCCGCCCCCCGCCCTCCCCTTCCTTACCCCCGCCCCGCCCACCCACCCTCTCTACTGGAGCGCGCAGCACCAGTACCTTTCCTCCTCGCCCTCCCAGGGGAAGCGCGCGGCCTCGGGGTCGCGTATGAGCGCGGCGCGGGCGTTGGTGTTGAGCACGTGGCCCTCGGGGCTGACGATGACGAGCGTGGGGATGCCCATGATGCTGAAGCGCCGCGCCAGGCCCTGGCGGTGGCTGCTCTCGCCGTAGGGGATGGCCATCCAGGGCATCTCCTCGTAGTAGCCCTGAGCATGTGTGTTAGAGATCACAAGGGAGAGAACTATGAAATTTATGTGTGTGTGTGTGTGTGTGTGTGTGTGTGTGCTTGTGTGTGGCGAGAGAATGGGGAAGGAGGAGAGGTATGAAGAGGTGGGAAGTAGGGCGCGGTGCGGGGCCATGGCAGTTGGCATGTTGTGCTGGATGGGTGGCACGGCCAGCGCATCGGAAGTGTGTGAGTGGCCCGACCGATAGCCGCGCTCTGCTGTCCTAGTCCAATCTCCCCCGAAATCCCTTTGCGTGACACGTGTCGCCACACACGGGTAACTCACGTTGAACTCCTGCTGCGACTGGTCGCTGGACACAAACACCACCTCGAACGGCTTCCCCAGCGCCGTCAGCATGAGGTAGGTCTTGCGCAGCAGCGGCGTGAAGGCGCGGCAGGGCGGGCACCTGACGGAGGTTTGATCATGGAGGTGGGTCGCTGACGTAGTGAGTCAGGACAGCACTGGAGAGGGCAAGCGAGACAGAGGCGAGGGGGCTTGCAGGCTGGGGCGAGGGACCAAGCGGGTTAGGTGCCGCCTCCTTGCTCACGACCGCTGTCTTACGCTTCAACTTTTGTCCTGTACCTTCATGTACGCGCTGCTGGAGCTTCCGCTCGGGCTCAGCGACTGAAGTGTCCGCAAAATACGCGCAAATTCCCGAAGCCGCGTTGACCACACGGAACAACGCATTTCTGGTATTTGGATATCCAGAGTGACAATGAGACTACTACCGCCGGCGCGGAAGCTTACCAGTGCGCGCTGAAATAGATGCCAACGTACTTGCCGTCGAGCTCCGAAACTGGCACCTCCGTGGCCTTTCCATCACGCTTGGCTAAAAGTCTATGTCCAAAGTACGTCACAAAATCAAGGTCAGGTCCGGTGCTTGCGTCTGCTGACATTCCGGGCGAAGACTTTGTTCGCTGCCAGGGCACCACCTTGAGGCGGAAGAAACTTGCAACTTTAGGGTGTTTGTTACGCGACTGTCCAGCAGTGCGTGCAGAGAGTCGAGCGTTGCCGGCAAAGAGGGTGTTGCGCAAGATTCCGGCCAATCGCCCCTCTTCCGCGCGCACGCCACGACTCGACCCGAGCCCCCCCCCCTTCCCGACTTCCCGTGCAAGAGTCTCAATGGCTCAATCAATGCCCAGTCACACAGACACCAACACGGCCTCCGTTTTCAGCTCTCTGCCAGCGGGCTCCACTGCTGGCACGTTTCGTAAGCGCAAACCATCGACCACGCTAATGCATGGCATGAGGTCATGGAGCTCCCTTCTCGGCCACCGCCCACTTAACCGGCCTGACTGTCCTGTCTTGACTACAGCCTGGGGTTCAGAGCAGGCACGCACACATGCGCTGCCAGCTCGTGAACTGCGTCGGCAGGTCTCTCTTGCAAGCAACCAACGGAAACTACAGTACATCCTCTACCTCATATCTGCTATGAACGCTTGCTCCGAGCATGCGGCCGCTGTACGGTATACGCAGCTACCGGTACCTACCGCCTGCGCGCCTTGGCCCAAAACATCAGCCCTGCGCTCACCGCCACGCCCGCCACCACCGCCGCCGCCACCACGCTGCTCGCCGGCGCCGTGCCCGCCGCCGTGCCCGCCGCCGCGCCGCCGCCTGCCAACCGCCCCCACAGCGACCCCCGCACGCCGGCGCCGGCCAGCGCTGCCTCCTCCTCCTCGTCGTCCTCCTCCTCCTCCGCAGCCGCTGGCCCCCGCTTGCGGCCGCCTGGCGGCGGTGGCGCGAGGGCGGTGGAGGTGAATGACCCGGACGTGCCAAACCAGCGGGCCGCGAGCGCCGCGCCGATGCGGTGGAACAGCCCCGGCGGCCTGATGAGGTGCACGTGTGCGTGTGTGTGCGTGTGTTAGAGATCAGAAGGGAGAGAACAGCAGACATGTGTGCGTGTGTGTGGGGGGTGGGGGGTAGCGGAGCGGGGTGTGGGGGCGTGGAGGGGTTTGGGTTAGCGCAGCAATGACAACGCCGGTGCGAGCTGCGGAACAGGGGGCGGTGCCACAGCCGAGCAGCGCTTGCTCGCACGGAAACCGGGCCATCATAGGGCAACCCCGACGTGTCACATACACGCCCCAACGTGTCACATACACGCCCCTACCTGCCAAAGCTAACCGCATGCCCGACCTTGAAGGACTCACCCACCACCCATCACCCATGCCCGCCCCCGCCCCCGCCCCCCCACCTGGGCAGCATGGCGATGGCGGTGTACCGCGAGGTGGGCGGCGCCGGGTACAGGCGACACATGGCCTGACGCAGCGTGGCGGGCGTGCAGCCGCCCAGCACCTGGGGGGAGGGGGGGAGGAGGGCACGGGTGGACGGGTGGACGGGTGGGCGGGTGGGCGGGTGGGCACGTGGGCATGTGCACACGTCGGTATGCGCATGTGCCGCCGCTCACCCCACTTCTCCAGGTGTGAAAACCCGCGCCCGCGCCCGCACCCACACGCCTTACAAGCACACGCACCCCCACCCCCATTCCTAGTCGCCGGCGCACCCAACACGTCTTCTTCGACTGCTTCAGCCTAATGAGTATTTTGTTGTATCGCTTTGATTGCATTGCTTAACTCAGCTTCCTTTAGGTTGGTTTAGCTTGGGCTGGTAACCACAACCCCACCCACCCCCAGCCCCACCCCCAGCCCCAGCCCCAGCCCCAGCCCCAGCCTCACCCCACCTTCTCGCGCGCCTCCATGTTCTTGGCGTACACGGCGGACAGGTCGCCGCCCAGCAGCTGGTAGGACTTGGACTGGTAGCTGCGTGTGTGCGTGTGTGTGTGGGGGGGGTTCCATGCATGTTAAATTAATGACGGGGGAGATGTGTGTGTGGGGGGGGGGGAGCGTGTGTGTGGGGGGGTGCCATGCATGTTAAATTAATGGACTGGTAGCTGCGTGTGGGGGGCCGTGTGTGGGGGCGTGTGGGGGTTGGAGGGTAACATTGCAGGGTTGTTGGTGTGTGGTGGGGTAGTTCATTCCAGAAACCAAATTCATTCCATCACAACCCATTACAACCCAGGGTGGTGGTGGTGAGGCCGGTGGGTAGGAAGCGGTAGGGAGGGGGGGCAATGTGCAGAGGAGGCGCCTCAGGTGTTGGTAGGGTGCACTGCACTCCACATGCTGGTGCAACGCCCCGGGAATCGGGCGGGTGGCTTTGATTTCCCTGGTTTCCCTGGTTGGCCTTGCAATGTTTCACTGGTTACGGGAATATATACCATACACACACACGCACCCGGTGACGACCACGTCGTGCCAGTAGCTGTTCTCAGCCTGCAAGACCGCAAACGCAAGAAGAAAAACGATAAAGCACCAGGACGACGGCCGTACAGCGATGGGCGCACACCCCGCTGCCCCCCCCCCCCCCACATCTCTATCCCCCCCCCTGTCGGACACTGCCTCGAGCTCCATCCTCCGTACGTCTTCGCCACCTCTATCCTCCCACGCATCTCCGCCTCCTCCAAAAGCCCCCCCCACACACCCCCACACATCCACACACCCACACACACACCTGGTTTTCTCCTGTTTACTTCGTTTTCATTTACACACACACACACGCCCCTACCTGGCTGTTCTCAAAGGTCAGGCGGTCCAGGTTCACCAGCGTGGCCACCTCCTCCTCACTCATCTCGCTCGACTGCAGAGCCGCCACCTAGGGGCGTGTGAGGTCGGGGCGGGCGTGTAAGGTTGGGAGGGGGGGCAGGCGTGTAAGGTCGGGGCGGGCAGGCGTGTAAGGTCGGGGCGGGCGGGGCGGCGGGTCGACCGGAGCGGGCGGCATGGACTTGCGTAACATTGGCGGCAGTTGCAGGCCAGGTCCACATGCCCACTGAACTTCGCCCCCTCGTGGTTTTCCTCTCCTCCCTGCCTCCTCTTTGCCCTCCCCTTCCCTCTCCCTCACACCGCCCCCCCACCGCTCCTGCCCCGCCCCCCTGCCCCCCTGCCTCTCACCTCCTCCAGCACCAGCCCCACCAGGCGCTGCTTGTTGGCAGGGTCGCAACTGAACATCACGGCGATGTCGCCCGCAGGGTCGCCTGGTGGTGGGTGGACCAGGGAGGTGGGGTGGACCAGGGACGTGGGGTGGGAGAGGCACGTGAGATGGGGTGCATCAGGTGCGCATCAGGTGGGCGGGCGAGCAGGTGGGCAGGTGGGCAGGTACGGCGGGCGCGTTGCGCCCCCTTTCACGCATCCCACCACCTCCCAGCCCCCACCTCCCTCCCTCCCAGCCCCCACCTCCCTCCCTCCCAGCCCCCTCCCTGCCCACCCACTCACCGTCCAGGCTGGGCGCCACGCAGCCGAAGAAGGGGCTCACAGCCACCTGCGTCCAGGTAGTTGGAGGCGGCGGCGGCGGCGGCGGCAGAGGAGGAGGAGGAGGAGCAACCACCACCGTCACAAACGCAGGCATGGTACATGTGCGTTTACTGGGGCTGCTGGGGAGCAGCAACTGCGCTGCTGAACCGGATCCTCGTCATCTCCGCTGCCCAGTTCCTGTCCGACCCTTGTGTCCCCCACCCACCCGCCCACCCACCCACCCACTCACCCGCCCACCTACCCGCCCACCGCCACCTATCCACCCACCCACCGTGTACACGTCACCCGCCACGAAGCGCATCTTCTGCAGCAGCCGAGTCTCCAGCGCCCGGCACACCAGCGACAGCCACACCTGCGGACACGGGTGGTGGTGGTGGAGAGGGGGAGCAGTGTGAGGTGGAGGAGGTGGAGGAGGTATGGAGGAGGAGCAGGAGGAGGTGTGAGCCCGCCGTGTAAGGGAGGAGGGGGACCGCGGACCGCGGACGAGGTGGTTGCACAGAATGCCATGTCACGCCGTCCCACCACATGTCAGGCGACCACACCTCAGCCAACCGCATCTCCCACACCCCTCAGTCAGCCCAGCCCCTCAGTCAGCCCAGCCCCTCAGCCCCGCAGCCCCGCAGCCCTCAGCCCCTCAGCCCTCAGCCCCTCAGCCCTCAGTCAGCCCCGCAGCCCTCAGTCCCTCAGCCCCTCACCAGCTCCTCACGCGCCACGGGTCGCGACAGGCTGACGGGGAAGGTGATCTGCGCCTGGGCCACCGGCGACACCATGGACACCTGCGAGGAGGGGCGGGGCGGGCGGGGCGGTTGGGGCGGGCGGGGCGGTTGGGGCGGGCGGGGCGGTTGGGGCGGGCGGGGCGGTTGGGGCGGGCGGGGCGGTTGGGGCGGTTGGCGCGGGCGCGAGGGAGGGAGTGGAGGGGAGGCAGGCAGGCAGGCAGGCAGGCAGGGGCGGGATGCACAAAGGGGCCAAAGATTGTTTCCGCATGATCTCTTTTTGCACAATCAGACCCCGGCCCCTCCGACCCCTCCGACCCCTCCCTCCCCCTCCCCCCCCCCCCACGCACACACCTTGACGTCCTCCACCACAGGCTCCTCGGGGAACGAGTACGGCAGCGGCGTCACCTCCTGCAGCGGCAACCCCACCCACCGGGTGTGTGGTTCGGTACCGGCATTCACCCGTCAGCATTTGCTTTCTTTCACGTATGTGCATTGTACGCATGAGGCGGCGCCGTCCTTCACACCCACACACCCACACGCACTCACACCGCAGCTAGCCCGCCGGCGGCACTGGTACTGAAACCCTAGACTGGTACTGGTACCCTAGACTGGTACTGGTACCCTAGACTGGTACTGGTACCCTAGACTGGTACTGGTACCCTAGACTGGTACTGGTATCCTAGACTGGTACTGGTACCCTAGACTGGTACTGGTATCCTAGACTGGTACTGGTATCCTAGACTGGTACTGGTATCCTAGACTGGTACTGGTATCCTAGACTGGTACTGGTATCCTAGACTGGTACTGGTACCCTAGACTGGTACTGGTACCCTAGACTGGTACTGGTATCCTAGACTGGTACTGGTACCCTAGACTGGTACAGGTATCCTAGACTGGTACTGGTACCCTAGGCCCTACCTTGGGCAGCTTGGGCGGCGGCAGGCCGGTCTTGGGGATGGTGGCCAGGTAGGTGCACAGCAGAGGCTCCAAAGCCGCGCGGTCCACGTTGCCTGGCGGTCAGTCAATGACAGCGGCAGCAGCGGCGGCGGGGTAGGGGTTCGGGGCCCGGGGTAGGGGGGTTGTGGCTACCAGCCCAAACTAAACCAAACGGGCCACAACACACCCCACGCCGCCCCCCACGCCGCCCCCACCTGTGAGCACGATCCTGAACTCGGCGGGGTTGCGCCAGGACATGTTGTGGTGCGCCAGGGCCAGCGCCGGGTCGACCGCCTCAAAGTCCTGGACACGTGGTGACATGGGACACACACACATGGGCATAGATACGGTACAGATACGGTACAGATACGACACACACAGAGCAGAGTTAGTTGTATGCATGAGGTAGATACCGTAACATGAGCCGTCAGCAGCAGCAGGGGGGCCGGGGGTGGTTAGGACCAGCCTAAGCTACATCCAGCCCTGCCCGCCACACTGTACCCCCCCCCCCTTGCCTTCACACGGCCCCCTCTGCCGCACACATGCCTCACGCCCCTTATCACGCACACCCTCCACACGTACACAAAACACAAAAACACAAACACACGCCCCTTCACATGCCCGTTCGCACACCTCCAAAGTGAGCTGCCTGAAGTAGTAGCAGCCGCCGTAGTTGACGAGCCGCACGCGCTGGTGGTAGGCGTGCAGCGGGTTACGCAGCTGCGCCTCGATGCCCTGTTGGGTAATGGTGGTGGTGGTGGTGGTGGTGGTGGTGGTGGCGTAGGTGGTGGTGTTGGCGTTGGTGTTGAGGGCAGCAGTGCGGTGGAGAGATAGAGTGGGTGAGATGGGGCCGAAGCTTTTGTTAGCCGTGGTATCACTGATATGATATGATATGATGGCCTGCAGCTGGAGAGAGAGATGCTGCTGCGAACGCTTCCCACCCGCCCGCCCGCCCCCCCCCCCCGCACCCGCCCGCACCCGCCCGCCCGCCCGCCCGCTCGCCCGCACCCGCCCGCACCCACCCACCTGCCGGACCAGCTTGACGGCGTTGTCCACCTCCTGCTGCTGCAGCTTCACCCTGTGTTAGATGACACATGGGAGTGCGTGTGTGCATGTGTTAGGAAAAAACGAAACGAACCGCCCGTTAGCCGTGTGCGTGTGTGTGTATGTGTGTGTACATGTTGGTGGGTGGGTGTAAGCAGGTGGTTGCGTTGCATGCCAGGGTACGTTGCCTGCTCCAATCAAGGCATGGACACGTGCATGGACACGTGCATGTGCACGTGCATGTGCACCCCCACGGCCACACATACACCCATGACCACCCAGCCCCCACACACCTCCTGCCCCCCCCCCCCCCGACCTTGCATGACCCCGCCCCGAACCCCCGCTCCACGCTCTCCCTGCGACCGGTTTGTTTTGGTTTTGCTCCGGCTTGGGTCATGGGAACATTTTATCAACCCCGACCCCGTCCCAACCCCACTCCCACTCCCACTCCCGCTCCTGCCTCATCCCCCACTGCCGCCCTCCCAGGTTCTGGGTTCTGGGTTTTTTTGGGGGGCAGCCATGGTCGCTTTGGTTTCTGGAATAAACTAACCCCCCCCCGCCCACGCCACGCTTAGGCCACGCTCACCTCCTCGCTCTTATGCATTGGGTTTGGCCTAGTTTGGGCTGGTAACCACAACCCCCCCCCCCCCCGCCCCCCCGCCCGCCCCCCTCACTGGGTGGTGAACAGCAGGTGAACCAGCTGGAAGGCGGTCTCCAGGTCCAGAGGCGACTGCACGCCGCGCATGGTGCGGTAGTAGGCGCCTGTGTGTGTGGGGGGGGGGGGGGTTCCATGCATTTAAATTAATGACGAGGTAGACGTAGAACAGACGTTGCAACACACGTTGGCATGGGGGGTGGGGGGTGGGGGTGGGGGGTGCCATGCATGTTATAATTAATGACGAGGTAGACGTAGAACAGACGTTGCAACACACGTGGGGGGTGGGGTGGAGGGTGGGGTGGGGGTGCGGGTGGGGGGTTGCGGGCGGGTGGGTGGGTGGAGTGGGGGGGCAGGGGGTTACAGGGGGGGGTCGGTGGGCAGGAGGTTGGAGCGGGCGGCAGGGTGGAGGGTGGAGGGGGCGGCAGCGGCAGCGATGCAGTGTGGTGTTGTGCGGGGAGGCGCAGGTACGAACGAGGCGGGAGCGGTGCGGGGCAGAGACGGGCGCGCGGGGGCGGGGCTGCGTCGGCCATGGCCCTCACTCCATCCCTCTTACCCAACTCCATCTGATCTCTCCCCTCCCCTCCCCTCCCCTCCCCTCCCTCCACCCACCCTCGCTGATGTCCAGGTCCACGCGCCGCCCCGCCAGGATGTCCCCCAGCACCTCGGGCGGGAAGCCGAACACGCCCAGGTGGCCCGCCAGCGTGCCCGCCAGCGAGGACGTGTAGAACAGCGGCTGCGGCACCTGCAGGGCAGTGCAGTGGGGGGTGCAGTGGGGGGTGGTGGGGGTGGTGGCAGTGGGGGTGGTGGGGTGGGGGGCAGTGCAGTGGGGGGTGGTGGCATGGGGGTGGGGGTGGGGGTGGGGGGCAGTAAGGGTGGGGGTGGGGGGCAGTAGGGGTGGGAGGTGGGGGGTGGCAGTGGTGGGTGGGGGTTGGGGTGGTTGCAAGGATATGTAGCAAAGTGGAGCTGATAGGCAGTAGGCGAGGTTAGGCGCGTACCGATGACCGCTGCTGGTGACCAAGCTCCAGCGTAGGCCAGCGCGGGGTCCGTCGCATGACGGTAGGCGTCTAAAACCGTGTCTTAGAGGGGCTTAGCCAAAAAGAGCGGCGCGGCCGTTTTGTGGTGGTGGTGGTGGTGGTGGTGGTGATGGTGGTGGTGGTGATGGTGGTGGTGGTGGTGGTGGTGGTGGTGGTGGTGGTGGTGGTGGTGGTGGTGGTCACATAACAGTTACACACGTTAGTGGCGATGCCACTGGTGGCTAGGGCTACCAAGCCCTAACGTAGGGCAAGCGCGCTTTGCGCGTTCCCCCTCTAGGCACGCTCGACACAGCAGGGGAGAAGGCCCCAGTCCTGGTCAAGACACGAGAGACGCACGGGCTAGCCCACTACCACGAACCAAACACGAGACGCCTCCACCACAGACCACAGGGCAGCCAGCACACAGGGCAGCCAGCACCCAGTGGTGGTGGTGGTGGTGGTCGCGCGAGGCGGGTCTGTGACCATGACCTTAAACCGAGTGTTCCGGGCGCGGCAACGGCTGTGTGCGCCACCGTTATACACCTCCGTTCCTCTCCCCCCCTCCTGTCCTCCGTTCCTCGCCCCCCCTCCTGTCCTCCGTTCCTCGCCTCCCCCCTTGTCCTCCGTTCCTCGCCTCCCCCCTTGTCCTCCGTTCCTCGCCCCCCCTCCTGTCCGCCCCGCCCCGCCCCGCCCCGCCCCGCCCCGCCCCGCCCCGCCCCGCCCCGCCCCGCCCCGCCCCGCCTACCTCGGACAGGCCGCCCACCGCGAAGCCGGTGAGGTGCACCTCGTCCCTCATGTAGCTGGTGGTCTTGAACGCCACACGCAGCCCGTTGCACAGCGTCAGCTCCGTCACGTCCAGAGGCGCCTGGGGGGGGGGCAGGCGGCGGGTCGAGAGGGTGGCAGGGGGGCGTGCCATGTATGTTTAACTAATGACGAGGTAGACGTAGAGCAGACGTTGCAACATACGGGGGTAGGGGGATGCCAGGCAGGTAAGGCGGCATACGGTGGTGATGTTGGGTGATGTTTATGAAACAGGGCCACCGATCAAGCCCTGGGGAATGAAGGGGAAGGGAGAAAACCCTTACCCTTGCTCCTGTTCCACCTCTGCTCATCCTCATCCTCTCCATTCACACGGTTTCCCCCGGCCCACCCACCCACACCTACCCACCACACCACACCCACCCACCCACCCCTACCCACCCATCCACCACACCACACCCACCCACCGGGAAGTGGCGCTCCGACAGCACCGCCTGCTCCAGCGGCAGCGGCTCCGGCGGCGCCTCCATGAGCCCCTCGGGCGCCTCGGGCTCCTCCCACGGCCCGATGGCGCCCGCCGCCTCCGCCGCAGCTACTCGTTCCACCACCTGCCGTTGAGGGTTGAGCGCACGGGGGTTGAGGGCACGGGGGTAATGGCGAGCACGAGGGGGTAAGCACGGTGACACGGACCATGCAAGGTCCCATTATTAGTAATCACACGCCTCAAAGTTTGACACGCATGGGGGAAAGCAACTCATTGTGAGAGCTAAATTCGTAAGCTGAAAGGGACTTGCTGATTTGTGCGTTACCTAACCCCCCACACACAGGCAACCGGCCCCCCACCACCACATACACACACGCCACATACACACACACGCACACACACACGCCACACGCACCGCACGCACCACACGCACCTGCGTCAGCTGCCCCTCGCTGCAGGACCGGGAGTGGTCCACCACCTTGACCACACACGAGTCGGAGGGCCGGTAGCGCCGCGCGCACGCCTCCACCGCCTGGGTGGGCAGGAGGCGGGGGCGGGGGCGGAGGCGGGGATCGGAGTTGGGGTCGGCACCTCGCTCGGAGACACACAAAGTGACAAAGCTAAACGCCAACCGAGTGAACCCAAACCCGCCAGCCCTGGGGGGAGGTGCTGTCAGTTCACGAGGCTGGGGGTGCATGGTGCAAGGCGCCTGCACCCCCGCCCCACCCCACCACCACCCCCACCACCACCACCACTATGCAGAGCCACCAACAGGCGCCGGCCGGCCGGGACGCTCTGTGAATCCCTCGTTCCCGCAAACACACATGCACATGCATATGCACATCCACATGCACCTACCTCCCGGGTGATTTGCGGCATGAGAGTCTTGCTCAGCCGCGCCTCGTACTCCTGGCCTGTGGAGTGTGTGTGTGTGTGTGTGTGTGTGTGTGTGTGTGTGTGTGTGTTAGAGATCACAAGGAGAGAACAAGCAAATCAAAGACCTGTGGCAACACCCCCTTGCTCTTATGCATTGGGTTTGGTTTAGTCTGGGCTGGTAACCACAAACCCCCCCCCCAGGTCGTTTCGCTTTTGGTTTCTGGAATGAACTACCCCCCCCCCCCCACACACACACACACACACGCCCTCCCCCCCCCACACACGCACCCGTGACAAACTCGTTGTTCAGGAAGTGGCGCACGTACTCGTCACGTATGTCGGTGCTGTAGCCCTGGTCCGCCTGGGGGTGGGGGTGCCATGCATGTTTAATTAAGGACGGGGGAGATGTAGACAGACGTTGCGACGTTGGGGTGGGGGTGGGGTTGGGGTTACATGCATACCTGCATTAGAGTTAGAGGAGACGGCGTAGCCAGGTACACAGGGGTTGGGGGTGGAGGTAGGGGGGTTCATGCATTAGAGTTAGGAGGGGGGGTAGCCATCCATGGGATGGTATGGGTCAATAGGAACGATATGACGTGCCGAACACCCGAGGGAGGGGGTTCCATGCATTTAATTTAAGCAGAGTACAGGTAGACAGGTAGGCACGGTACAGCAGGTCTTGGCAAAGCAGGTCTTGACGTCACCGATGCCCACGTTGTCAAGGGGTCTTGAGGGGGGGCGGTTGCAGGGATGCGTGGGGTGGAACTGTGGGGTTTTCCACTCACCAAGACCACACAGCGAGCGGGGCGATGACGGACAGGTTCACGCGGTCTCGATGGGTAACGCCCCCACCAACAGTCCCATGCGCACACACACACACACACACACACGCACACACGCACACACACACATTACCTCCAGTGCCGTGTTCTCCACCTCCGCCACCAGCTCCGCCACCGCCCGCTTGAACTCGCCCTCGCTAAAGCCGTGGGCCCGCACCCGCGCCACCTCGGTCAGCAGCGCCTCCAACGCGGGCAGCACCTGGCCTGTGTGTGTGTGTGGTGGGGGGGCCATGCATGTTTAATGGGGGGGGTTACCAGCCCAAACTAAACCAAACCCAATACATAAGAGCGAGGAGGTGAGCGTGGCCTAGTATAGCGGTGTTGTGGCGGTTGTGTGGCTGAGCGGTGCGGTTGTGGCGGTTGTGGTTCCGAGCGGAGGACTGGCGGTTCATTCGTACAGGTAGTCCGTACAGACGGCATGACTCGCTCAAGTGTGACGAAGCATGACCCTGCTTACATTTCTAACCCTTCCTTTCGATTGGTTTAGTTTGGCCTGGTGACCACACACACACACACACACACACACACACACACCGGCGCCCCCCTGCAGTCCCCCTCCCTGCCTCCCCTGGTTAAGGCCATACCACCTCCGCGCTCTGGGTTGGGCTGGCTGGTTCGGGTTCTCTTGGTCGTTTCGCTTTTGGTTTCTGGAATGAACTATCCCCCCTTCCCTCTCCTCACCTTCCAGTGCCGTGGCCATGAGCACGCAGCTGCCGGCGGTGGCGCACAGCGGCTCGTCGCTCACGGAGGCGGAGGCGAAGGCGGGCGCGCGCTGCCGAGTCAGCTTGTACAGCCTTGTGTGTGTGTTAGAGATCACAAGGGAAAGAACAGCAGACATAGGACGTTTGTGTGTGTGTGTGTGTGTGTGTGTGTGTGTGTGTCGTGGTGGTGGCGGTGGTGGTAGTGGTGGTGGTGGTGGTGGAGTATGAAGAGGCCAGGGGGCAGGGGGGAATTGTGCGCTCAGCCCAGCACAGCCCAGCACAGCCGCCGCATTGCTGTTGCGTGCCTCCCATGCCAGTCCCAACTCCTCACCAACCCTCCCCATTACCTGCCCCACGTCCCCCCCCATTCCACTGCTCTCGAGCCATGCCGCCTGAGCCCCTCTGCCCCGCTGCCGCCCCCGGTTCTGGGTTTGTGGGTTGCAATGGTCGCTTTGGTTCCTGGAATGAACAACCCCCCACCCCCACCAAACACCCACCCACCCACCCATCCAACGCCACCCACCCACAAACCCAGTCTCCCTGCTCCCCCTCCCCTGCCCCGCCCACCTGACCTCCCTTGAGCCAGCAGCCCCGCCGCACCCCATCCCGGCCCCAATGCCCCCCCCCGTCACCCGCCGGCCCCTTAGCTCCCCCCTCCTCGCTCTTCTGCATTGGGTGTGGTTTAGTTTGGGCTGGTAAGCACCCCCACCCAAATACGCACACACACACACTTTCTCTCTCTCTTTTCCCTGATTTTCGTTGACACTTAGCACACACAAATCTCCCTCTATCTCGCTCTCTCACCGCGTGTTGAGCGCGATTTCGAACACGCTCAGCGCCAGGTGCTGCAGGAAGTCGGCGGGCGTGGAGATGCGCATGCGCGGGTGCTTGTAGCTGACGTACACGCTGGGGTGCTGCGTCTCGCGGTCCACCAGCACCTGAGGGGGTTGCGGCGGCGGCCGCGGGTGGGTGGATGTGGGTGGGTGGGTGGGTTCCATGCATTTAAATTAATGACGAGGTAGACGTAGAACAGACGTTGCGACACACGTGGCATACGTGGGTGGGGGAAACAGGGGGAAAGGGGGATGGGGGCAAGGGGGGCGGGAGACGGCGGTGGGAGGAGGCGTGTGGGGAGCGACGCGTGGGGTTGTGTTGAGTGGGGTTGTGTGGGGCGGCGGTGGTGGCGGAGGCGTGTGAAAAGGATGCGGGCGCGGCGGGCGGAGCGGATAATACTGGAAGTGGTTGCTGGGGGGCAGGTGGCGCCGGTGGCACATTCATCATCATTGCGCCGCACACACTCGCACGCACACGCACACGCAAACGCACAGGCACACACACAGGCACACGCACACGCACAGGCACACGCACACGCACACGCACGTGCACAGGGGCAGGAGCACACATGCGCCCCGCGCACCTTGTACCGCGGCTCGGCGTGCGGCGTGACCGGGTGCAGCGGCAGCGGCGGCGGCGGCGCGGTGCTGCGGGAGGCGCCGCCGCCCATGCGCGCGGAGATCAGCGCCACCGTAGCGTCTGTGGCGGTGGCGGGGGCACAGGAGGTGCGTGCACAGGGTGTGGGGACAGGGTGTGGGGACAGGGCACCGAGCATAGCGCGCACGTGCCACCACGCCTCTCCACACGCAGCCTGCCTCGTCCCTGCTCCCCTCCCTCCACGTTGAGCTCTGAAAAGGAAGCACACACGCGCCCCTTTCCTCCTCAGCAACCCCAACCCCAACCCCGTTCCCCCAACCCCCAACCCCGCAGCCCCCGGTCGCTTTGATTTCTGCCATAAACTACCCCCAACCCCCAACCCCCAACCCCGCAGCCCCCGACCCCCGACCCCCCAGCAGGCAGGTCGCACCCAGGTCCGCGAAGTCGCCCACCGCCACCAGCGCCATGTGCTGTGGGCGGTACCAGCGCTCGTGGAAGGCGCGCACACGCTCCGCCGGGCAGCGCCGGATCACGGCCTAGGCGCGGGGGCGGGGCGGGTGGGAAAGGAGGCGGGGGGGGGGGGGGGTAGTTCATTCCAGAAACCAAAAGCGAAACGACCCCGGGGGGGGGTGCCATGCATGTTTGATTAATGCGGGGGGGGGGGCGGGGGTGCCATGCATGTTTAGCTAATGGGGGGGGGCGCAGAGGGCGTTCCAGAGGTGGAGACAGGGAACGCGGATGACAATACAGGGGCCGTTGGCGCGGGCCGTTGGGGCACGCAGGCAAGGCAGCACAGGGTCAGGCACTAAGGTAAGGCACTGCCCCCTTGGGAATGCGGCCGCAAGCACTCCATACTGCTCCCCGCCCACCCCCAATCCCCCCACCTGCTCAGCCGTCGCTGCCTGCACGCTCTATAAGCCCGACCCACTGGAATGACCTCGCCCCGACACTGACACACGCACACGCACACACACACACACACACACACACACACACACACACACACACACACACACACACACACACACACAAGTACACACACCTCCGTGCCGATGGGCAGGCGCTCCGCGTACTTGGAGCCGGTGAAGATGAGCTGCCAGTGCGCCTCCTGCAGCCGACCCTGTGGTTGGGTGGGTGAGTGTGTGTGTGTGTGTGTGTGTGTGTGTGTGTGTGTGTGTGGGTGGGTGGGTGCGGGTGTGGCAGGCGTGGCGGTGGGTTGTGGTTAAGCAGGCAGCATCAGCGGATTTGTCTTGGGAGTTAAGAGGACATTGAGACAAACACAAAGTACTGCGGAGGGTTCCTGACTGCCACTCAAGTTGACCCATCCACCCACCCAACTCCCCACCCATCCACCCATCCCACCACCCACCCACCCACCCACCCAATTTTCGCTTTTGGTTTCTGGAATGAACTACCACCCACCCACCCACCCACACCAGCACCCACCCACCCACCCAACCGCCCACACCACACCAGCACCCGCCCACCCACCCACCCACCCACCCAACCACACCAGCACCCACACCAGCACCCACACCAGCACCCACCTGCGCGTCGCGGCTCATGCGCCACTCCTCCAGCACAGCACCGCGCTCCTTGGCCAAGTCAGCCGGGTCGCACCTGTGGGTGTGTGTGTGTGTGGGGGGGGGGGTTCCATGCATGTTAATTAATGAAGAAGGAGATGTAGACAGACGATGGGGGGGTAGTTTACTTCAGAAACCAAAGGGGGGGAGGGGGAGGCCGTGTGTGGTGCGGCACGTGTGTGGCACATGTGGCACATGTGGGTGGTAGGGATGTGTGCGGGCAAATGTGTTTTGGGCATGTGTGGGCGTTGTTGGGGCATAGCAGCTTGTTGCTTGCTTGAATGCGAGGGTTGCATGTTCCTGCCCGCCCTCCCGCCCCGCCTTGCAATGCTTCACCGCGTACGGGAGTGTATCACCCCACTGGGTTCGGGTTCTCTTGGTCATTTCGCTTCTGGTTTTTGGAATGATCTATCCACTACCACCACCGCCCTCCCGCCCGTTGCCCACCGCCGTCTCGCCCATCTCGCCCACCCGGTCTGTCGCCCCCCGGTTAAGACCACACCACCTCCGCGCTCTGGGTTGGGCTGGCTGGTTTGGGTTCTCTTGGTCGTTTCGCTTTTGGTTTCTGGAATGAACTACCCCCCCCCCCCCGCCCGCCCCTTCCCTCCCCTCCAGCGGGCCGCGCACCTGATCTTGAACGCCATCTCCGCCATCACGCCCAGCGTCTCATCCAGCAGCCCCTCCTTGTCCTGCGTCCGTGCGTGCACGTGCGTGCGGCCGTACGCGGGTCACAGCAGGGAGGTCATGGGGTGGGGGTGCCAGGGAAGTGAGGGAGGTCAGCGGGGGCTGAAGTGAGCGTGGAAAACCCAAAAGTCCCAACAGTTCCCAAACATGATAGCTTGGAGCACCTGATACCCGTAGCCCGCATCCGTCAGGTCACGCCACATCCGACCACCCAGCCCAGGCAAAGCCCAGCCGCTCCACCCCACACACCCTACCCGCACCCCTCACGCCTCCGCCCCTGGATCCACAAAGCTAGCCTATTCCCCCGGCCCCTCAATTGTGTCCTTCCTTACTCATCCGCCCCCTCCACTCCGCCCCTCCACTCCACTCCGCCCTTCCCCCTCCCCCCCGCCACGTGGATGGCTACCCCCCTTGCCTGCATTGCTTGACTCCGCTTCCTTTAGCTTGGTTTAGCTTGGGCTGGTAACCATAACCCCCTCCACCTGCCCCCCCCCCACGTGTCGCACCCACCGTGGGCACGGTGAGCGTGTACACGGTCTCATCCGCGGACGTGTAGGCGTTCTGGCAGGCGCCGAACTCCGCGCCGATGCGCTCCAGCAGCCGCACGATGTCGTGGTTGGAGTAGGACTGCGAGGGGGGGGGGGAGCGGGGAGGTGGCAGCGGGGGAGCGGGGGAGCGGGGAAGCGGGGTTGCAAGGATGTGTAGCGAAGGGTAGGAGGTACCGAGGTAGGCAGTAGGCGTAGGGGGAGGAGGAGCGGGGAGCCAGGGACAAGGAGGTGGGGGAGGCACTTTGATGCACTGCTTCAGAGGAGGAAGGTAGCAAGGCAGAGTGCGGGGTAGGGTGGGAGAGGAGGATGAGGATACACCAGTGAGAAGAGGGAGCGGCGGCACAGACTCCAGACTAGGAGGTCTCGCGTGCACAGATGGGGCCCGGCTCCATCCCACCCCACCCCACCCCACCCCACCCTACTCCACCCCACCCCAGTCCAGCCCAGCCCAGCCCAGCCCAGCCCAGCCCAGCCCAGCCCAGCCGCAGGTCCTCCAAAGCCCTACCCGCACCCCATAACCCGTAAGCCATGTCTTGATGCCCCGTCCCTAGCAACCCCGCCACTTAACCCTAGCTGCTTTGACCCCTGACCGACAACGCTTTGCGGCCTCAGTGCCACAGAATGGCACTAGCTCCAGATAACCGCCCATTGTCCAGACCAACCCCTCCACTGTCCAAGCCCCTTGAACCCGTAGCTCCAGGCACACACACACACACGCACACACACACACACACACACACACACGCACCCACACGGGGAATTCTCTGCGTCTCCGTTTACTAACACACACGCACACATACACACACGCACACACGGGGGTTACGCGATTTCGGGTAAGTAAAGCAGGTCGGCGGCTCAGGTAATTCCAGGTAAACCGGACGCGACGCTGCTTTGTCTTGATCGCATTGCATACACGGTCTTTGCTTTGCTTGTTTTCCCCTTGTGATCTCTAACACACGCACACACACACACGCACATCCGTGGCGTTGAAGGCCAGGTGCTCCACGATGTGCGCAATGCCGCGCTCGTCCTCCTCCTGCGTGGGGTTGGCAGGCAGCGGGCATTGGGACCCAGTGGTGGTCAGGGGGTTGGCAGGCGGGCGGCGGGGAACGTCGCCGACACACGCACCGTGCACCGTCACAGTGCACAGGGGTGCTTTGAGCTGGCTGGTGAGCGCCTCGCTCGACCAGGTGGGTGACGTCATCAGCTTGAGCCCATCCACTGCTGCCCCATCCAACGCGTCATTGTGCCCTCGCTGCCCGCGCTGCCGTCGCTGCCTGTGCTGCCCTTGCTGTCCGCCTGCTGTGTCAGGTGCGGGTGCGCTTCCACAGTTTCTCCTACCCCTACCCCGGTGATCTCGCCGCCTCCGGGTCCTCACCTCCACAATGCTGCCCACGCGCACCGCCAGCGCCAGCGCCGCGCGCCCCTTGGGCTTAGCGCAGTGGCGCACATAGTACCTGGGTGGGCGGGGCGAGGGGGGGGGGGAGGTTCGGGATCGGGAACGATGGGTTACGAGGCCCAAGATGGGCACAGGCGGGGGCAGAGGCACAGGGCGTGGCGTTCTTAGCCATTCCACCTGCAGCAGCCCGAGCCATGCCTGCCGCTTCTTTGCCCCTACGCAGACCAGCACCCGCTAGAGATGCCCAGATTTAGAAGCATGCTAAATAACGACAGCAAAGTGGCATTGGTGACAGTGACTCACTTCATTCCATTGGGCAGCGTGCCGTATCTGAGCCCCTCCGGGCCCAGCGGCAGCGGTGCATCCCACTTCTCTCCCTCCACATCCACCGGCTCCAACTCGTCATACACACGGCCCATGGCGCCAAACTAATTGCTGGTCCAGGAGAGCTGGCGCGGTGGCGGGTAGAGCGGGTCTAAAGTGCGGGGCGAGGGTGCCTGGGGACACGGTGGGGCGTGTGGGATGCTCCGAGAGGGAGGCGCGGCTGCAGGCCGGACGCGCGTCTGACCAGATCTATAACCGAAATGAGTTTGAAAGACTTGATTTTGTATGAAAAGGCAGCCGGCGCGAGTTGCGTGCCTTGCGCTCGCAAGCACGATCCCTACAGCTAGCCCCTGAGTTGCTTTCCCTATTTTAAAGAGTGCTTCTAGGGGATTATATATATTAAACAATGCTCAGCAGCAGCTGCCCTGTCAACCATGAGCATGGGGTTTTGACCCATGCGTCGTGTCTCTTTTGTGCACTGCTTCCTGGCCCTGCTTTGCGCTGCGGTAGACTATGCTTACACTCATTAAAGCTATCGCCTTTTCTGCTGCATATAAAAAATAAAGTCATGACCAGCACCTGCTGCAACTGATTGAAGCGCTGTTGGCGAGGCCCTGCGTCTTCCGCTACCTACATTTACACCTAGGATCCATCTCTGAAACATCATTGCACGGCCAGACTTAGCACTTTGAGTTCTGCACACCGCGGGCTAGACGCAGTGCGCGAAAGGACATGTCGGCACCATCGGCTGGTGAGCTCCGTGAGCGTGCCGGAGGCCGCCCAGACCTTGCAAGGCGCTGCCTGAGGGCGATCTCCTGGAACTTAGATTCGTGTTCGCAGCGCGGCTCTTCGGCTCCAGCACGCAGGGGTAACGTTAGGAGCGTCCGCAATACCTGCGACGGTTGGGCGGTGCACACGACACCTCCCCCCTATGTTTCCCCTGCCTCAGAAGAAGTCGCAGCCGGCACGCCTCGCTCGCAAGCGGGTGGGAACGCCGGCGCTGCCGTGCACGTGCCGGCTGAACACCCCTGGCACAACCGCTTTGAGGTGAAGGAAGATCGCGCGGTTCACAAGAGGTGCGCCATCGTGCAGTTTGTTTTGCGGCTGCCCTTGCTGTGCGTTGCTGGTGTTAAAAGCAGGTGCAAACTGCGATGATGCGGCGCACACGCAGGATTTCAATCCAAAATCACCAAGTTAACCATGCAAACGTTGAGAGTTCCGGGTATCCTGCGCGGCGTGTGTGCTGATGTGCGCCTGAGGCTGCTCAGGCCATACACATAGCCACCCGCGGGGACAGCCGCCGCGCTGTCAAGCGTGGCCGGACGCGAAGCGCCGCCGACACCTATACCCGCATACTTCACTCCCAGGCTATCTCATCACCGGTAGCGCTGTAACTGCTAGCCGTACGTGCACGTGCAGGTACATGACCATGTTTGACCGGACAGTGGAATTTACGTCAGAATCGGGACAGGTGCGACAGCGGCATCTGTGCGGGTTGCCGCGGAGAGTCCTTCATTTCCCCCGTTAACAGGGCGACGCGCAGCGTACTCGGTGTGCTGGGCAGGGCTTTCCACATAAACAGCGCCCCGCTTGCCCCGGCCTCATCTCTAACGTCGCGTGGGGATCCTGTCCCTGTCCTGCGAGGGTTCGTGTTCGTGATCATGCCTTGACACCAACATATCACACCCCGCTGGGATCCACGGCCGTGCAGACCCAGACGGTGCAGTACGACGTGGTGGGTCACCCGCAGTGCAGCTTCGTGTCGGCCGTGGCTTTCCCCTTCCACCCCGCCACCTCCACCAGCCCGGCGCAGGTGCGGGGGTTCCATGCATTTAAATTAATGACGAGGTAGACGTAGAACAGACGTTGCGGGGGGGGGGAGGCAGCGGATGCTGTGTATGCGCATCAGCGTGACATGTCGGTAACAAGCAGTGCATGGCAGCATGCTGTCCTGCCCCACTGCAGCAAGGGTGTGCAGCGTGGGCATTGTGGGTATTATCCAAACATCAAAACATACATCAGGCAGGTTCAGTGCCGCTGGGCCCCCCCCCATACAACCACCCCCGCAGGTGACGCTGGTGCGCGAGTATGCTCAAGGGCCCAACGCGCTGATGGTGGGTGGGTGGCTAGGCTGGGGGCCTTAACGGGGCCGTGTGGCGCCTGTCGAACAGTAATTATAACATGGTCGGCATCACCCGGAGGGGGGGGAGCACATGCTAGGCTGCGGCTTCGTCGCACACACACGTGCGGGAGGGGTCACGCGATTCGGGTAAGTATGTGGAGCTGCTTCGGCCCGATGACGCGGTAACGAGGTAACACGCGCAGCAAACGACGATCGATGGCGCGCCGTTGCCTATGCATGCTGCACGCACGGTGTCGACCCTTCCTCTCCTTGTGCTTTCCTACCACACGTGCGGACACTGACAGCAGTGGCAGTTACTTGATGATGTGGGTGTGGGTGTGGGTGTGGCCCCTGCTGCTGCAGTATACGCTGCCGTGCGGCGGCTTCGAACCCAAAAGGCACGCCAACCTTCGGGAGTGCGCCGTCGCCGAGATGCGGGAGGAGGTGCGGACGCGTGCCCGTGTGCGCGTGGGGTTGCAATCTGGTCGTGCATGCGCGCATGTATGGTCCTTCAGCTGTGAGATTGATCAGGTTTAACCATTAACAGATGCAGCAAGTTGCAGTCTTGCTGGCGAGAAGAACGGGCCCAGCAACCGGTCTCGCGCCTGGACCCCTCACCCTCTGGACCCCGTGCACGGCCTGCAGGCCATGCTGGTGGGCGGCGAGGTGGTGGACCTGCTTCCCGAGGACCACCCGGGGCAGAGCGAGCTCAAGTGGAGCCGCAACAGGTTCAAGCCGTTCCTGTTCATCGACCCGCAGGTGAGGGGGGAGCGCAGCGGGAGCTGTCGGGCGAGCTCATGGCTGGACCAGTGTGTTTATCATAGCCGCACAACCGAGGGAGCGGTTGATGATCTTGACCGGTATTAATACAGCACTCCCGCACACGTGCGCCCCCGCAGCCCGACACGTCCGGGCACGCGGAGCGCGATGCAGAGGAGCACACCATTCAAGTTATGCGCGTGACGATACCCGTGAGTACCCGTTCGGCTTGGGGCCGGGGGCACCAGGAGCACACCGCGGCGTTTGGACGCTGTGTGTATGACACGCTCCTCACCAGACCCCGTGTCCGACTCGCCAGACGCAAGACGCATCGCATCCGCGCATCTTTGTACGGTAGACAGCACTGTGTTAGTGCGTATGCGACTTTCCCAGTCACCCCCGTGTGCGCTAATCCGCAGGAGCTGCACGACATCATCCGTACGGGCCAGCTGATGATGCTCAGGTGCGACGTGTGTGCGGTGCGGTGCGGGAGGCAGTGACTGGGAGCGGGGAAGGGGAAGCGTGCTGCGGACGCCACATTCGCTTGTTCCAGATCCAGATCCAGCTGACACGCTGCCGAACATTCTTCTCTTCTCTGTGCCGCCGTCGCAGCGTGTACGCGGCGTTTCTTTCCTTGGAGGTCCTCAGAGAGCGCAAGCTCATTTGATTCCATGGAACGGAGAGGGCGCCGCGCGGCCGCTTGCCGAGGACGAGGGAGAGACGACGACCATGATGGCAGGAAGAGGCGAAGAGGCGAAGGACATGTCGACATGACGGTGTTCAGTGTAGGGTTGTAGGGGACGGGGCTCCGGAATCGCAGACAGGGGGCCGGGGGAATTGTGGCGTGTCAAACCGTGCTGCATGTGTCTCCACCTTGCCGCCCTCCGAGCGACACCACACGTACTCATAAAATAGTACGTGACGCAAGCTGACTTTCAAAGCACAGTTTTCCAAAGCGATCAATCGCCTCGTCTCAGACTACTTGGTTGTCGGTGCGACTTGACAAGCGACCCTTCTGCGCCCGGACGCTCCTGCGGGCATTACATGCATTGTCAACTTAAAGTATCTATGTACTGCAAGACCTAAACTTAAAGGGCTTTTGAGCTGTCAAACGTCAATTCGCGAGGCTTTGCGAAACTCTAGCGCCGCGTAGCAGCACATTGCGCGATATTAATTAGCTTAAAGTCACGTTCATATGCAAGCTGGGCGGCCTTGTGGGGCGCTCGCACGGACGCTCGGGCGAGTGCGTCCTGTCGTCACAGTTGCGAACCTTCTTGCGCCGCGCGAAGGCGGGATACGCCACGGGCGGGCTTGCTCATCGTCCACAAGTGAGTTTCACATATTGCGCACGGGGAGAAGCAGCAAGAACCTGCGGGAGCTGTCAACAGCCGCCTTGGCGCCCCGCGCAACACCCACGCTCCCCGACTGGCCACCCTGCAGACGCCGTCCCGCCCGAGGGCGGCGGTGCCTCGGGCAATGGCGCCCCGCAATCCACAGCCCCTCACGAAGCTTCTCAAAGCTCTGGCATTGCGTTGCGGAGCTTCGATGAGCTGAACAGCGCGCTGGGTAACACGGATATTCATCCATGGCATGAGCGGTTCGAGGTGAAGGAGGACCGCGTGATATACAAACGGTGCGTTGTGGGGCCGTCGTGTGCACTGGACTGCCAGTGATCAGATCATCTGCCTTAGGCATCATGCAGTATGGCGGCGCCAGCGGCTGCGTCTGATTAGGCGCAGGCAGTGAAACAGGCAAATTTGGTTTTGGGCTCCAACCCACATGGCACATGGGTTGGCAAGCATGGTACTGATGCGAGCAAGGTACTGATGCAGGCACGGTACTGATGTATGTACGGTGCAGGTACGTGACAGTGTATGACCGCGCGGTTGAGTTTACATCCGAAGACGGACAGGTGCGGGCGCTGGCGATGTGATGGCGGTGGAATGCGAAGCTCGCTGCAGTCATCAGGGAGGGGTTGTTGTTAGTGGTGGGTGATTTCCGGGGGGCGGCATGCAGGTGTGTGTGCAGCAAGCCTACGCCAAATGCTTCCCAGCCCGACTCCCGGCGCCGAATTCCCCTCCCCCTCCCCCACGTTCCCTCACAGCCGCACACGCTGCATTACGACGTGGTGGGGCACCCGCAGTGCCACTACCAGTTCTCCGTCTCCTTCCCCTTCCACCCCGCGACCGCCACGACGCCCGCGCAGGTGCGGAGGGCGTGCGGCGGGTGGGGCGCTCACAGCCCCGGCACAGGCCATGCAGGCAACAGATGCACTGATGCAACTGCTTTCAATCCTGGGTTGCCTACACACCACACAATCCCGTGCTTTCTAACACACAAGCTCCTACGTCTCTTACGTCCGCAGGTCACGGTGGTGCACGAGTACGCGCAGGGACCCAACATTCTAATGGTAGGCGCGCGGGGTCCGGCGTGATGGACGGGATTCTCATGGCAAACCTACGAATCAAAGGTAGACACGCGATGGGCTGGCGTGTGGCGTGGGCGGGATGCTGACATACGTCTTACTCTTGTGGCAAGGAGAGCATGCGCCAGGGTTTTCAACTAGGCCAAACGCGTTTGCTCGGCTCTCTGTACACGACCACATATTTGAACTCTGCCTGCAGTACTCGCTGCCGTGTGGCGGGTTTGATCCGCGCAAGCACTCCAGCCTGCGTGAGTGCGCGATCGCTGAGATGCACGAGGAGGTGCGTGCGTGCGTGCCTGCCTGTGGACCCCCGGGTTGATGGGCGTGCACGTGCTTGCCCAGGTGTTGGTTGGTAGTTAGGGTATTGGGGGAGCGGGTGCACGTGCTCCATGCATGCATGCATGCGCGTGCTGTGTGTCGGTCTCATCTCCATAGCAAGGCTGAGGTGCTGTGTGTAGCAAGGCTGAGGTGCTGTGGGATGGATGTCGTGGCTCTACGCATGTTAACGCGGTGTCGCCCCCTCCCCATCGGCTTGCATGCGCCCCTCCCAAATCACCTCCACGCTCACAGCCGACCCGCTTGCACCCTCACCCCCTCACCCTCACCCCCTGGACGACCCCGTGCACGGCCTGCAGGCCATGCTGGTGGGCGGCGAGGTGGTGGACCTGCTTCCCGAGGACCACCCGGGGCAGAGCGAGCTCAAGTGGAGCCGCAACAAGTTCAAGCCGTTCCTGTTCATCGACCCGCAGGTCAGGGGGGAGCGCTGCGGGCGCGCGGCATACACATCAGCAGCAGCCTGCCGTCTAGCGGGGACACACAGGGGCACGCAACAAAGTCAGCATTCCCTCTGTGATGAGCCTTGAGCCAACACACATGTGATCCCCTGCAGCCCGACCCGTCCGGCCACGCCGCCCGCGACGCGGAGGAGCACACCATCGAGGTGCTGCGTGTCACCATCCCCGTGAGTCGGGAAGGATTGCAGGGGGGCACTAGACGTTTGGTCCATGCTCGCTAACGGCCGCCGCACTCCCAAGCAAGACCAGGCACGTGAGGGGTGATTAGCCACGTTGCCGGTGCTGCAGCCCGCATCGCCGATCGCTTGACTGACGCTCGCTGCATCCGCCGCCGCCGCGGCCAACACACAGGAGCTGCACCGCCTCATCCACAGCGGGCAGCTGATGCTGCCCAGGTGGGTAGGAGTGCCTTAGGGAAGGGAAGGGGAGGGGCTGAGATGGGGCTTTCAGCGCGTGCTGCGTGTGCGCCGGTTGCCCAGCATGGTGGGGGTGCCGCGGTGCGGCGGTGCGGGATGGAAATTGGCGCCAGGACCAGCGCGTGCAACCGCCATTTGTCTATTTTGGGTTCGCTCCTGCCTGCGCTGATGAATGTAGCGGCGTGTTGCACAAATGCTGCCTGATCCTTTTACTGGCAGGATAACGCAGCAGAACAACAATGAAGCCATGTTGCCCTTTATGACGTTCACGCACACACACATGCGCTGCTCCAACACAGTGTATACACGGCCTTTCTCTCACTGGAGGTCCTCAGAGAGCGCAAGCTCATCGACTGAGGGAAGCGCGGCGAGCGAGGCTGCGGGAGGGGCAGCTGCTGGCGTGACCATGTGTCATTCGGTCTGAGCCCTCACGCGGTAGCCTGGTGGTGAAGGCTGGTGGTAGCGATCTATTTGCACATAGTCCGTGAGCAGCAGATAGGTGAGCAGGGGTGGCTTTTATTAAGGGACGCGCGCGGCGAGGCTCACCAGGCAGGGGGGATGTTCAGCTACCGCAACTACGGCGTGCAGTGGGGTGAGGAGTGCCGGGCCGCGCTTGCTGGCGGCGTGGTGCGCGCGGCGGTGCAGTATTAGATAGAAGTCCCCCACCGCGGCGGGCCAGGCGCTGAGGCGCACCGCATTGACATCACGCTGCGTCGGGCGAACATGGCGCTGGGCGGCGCTGCAAGTGGAAGCGCTAGCCGTGATGACGAAAGCGAGGAGGAGGAGGAGGAGGCGTTGGAGGGCGAGGATGACGCGGGCGCCGCTGATAGCGAGGAGGACCTAAGGCGACCGCTGCGTGCCACGTGGGCTGCCTTGCGGCGACGGGGCAAGCGGGGCTGATGTCTGAGCTCAGAGCGGGTATTGTATGTGGGCTATGCATGGGCCGCTGCTGGCAATAAACGGTTTTGGGGAGGTGGAAACAGCGCCGTTCATGGGAGCCCCTGGCGCCATCGTTCAGCAAAGCAATGGTTGAGGGCCTGTGTTGTGAGGGTGGCATGCATAGCTGACAAGTTGTCGAGAAAGGGCTGTGGGTGGGTGTCCGGAGCGGCTGGGGTCCGTCTAGCCGGGAGCACCCAAATGTTCTGTGCGTGTGGCGGCGGGCGGGCTTTGACGATGAGAACAAGCAGGGCGGACCCGAGTATGCGCCCACGCTGTGACACGTCTACCGGTAATAAACGCTTGGCAACTTCGCAACACGATCACCAGCACCGGGGCCCGTTGACTTACAATCCGTTCAGTCACGCCCGCCAGAGTTGATGCAGGCGCACGCACGCTCTCTCACTCGCAACTCAGCACCAGCCAAAGACCAGCCAAACACCAGGCAACCAGGTTCATACTACTCAAAGGGACCGTCTGGGTGCACTTCGGCCTCCGGCCCTTCACTTCAGTGCCGCGCGCCCTGCCGCTGCCTGTTCAAGCACAACAGCTAGCTCCGACAACATCATCTCGCCCACTTCGCATTCGCATTTTAGCGCATGTCCGTAACAGGCTCCTCCGCCAGCGGAACCCAGCCACCATGGGCAGCAGCCTAGCTAGCCAGCAGCCGGCCGTTGGGCGCAGCCGCCGAGCGCCTGTCCTTCAGCAGCACTCAGGATCGGCTTAGTCATCGTCTTCGCTCTCGTCCTCCTCGCTGTCCTCCAAGTCGTCGCTGTCTTCCTCATCCGAGCTCAGCAAGCCACCCTGATAGCGCAATGCCCGGTCCAAAGCCGGATCCGGGTCCTCCATGTCGTCGTCGCTCCCGAGGTCGTCCACGTCGCTACCCGAGTCGCCATCATCGCCCGAATCTCCATCATTGCCATCAGAGCTGGTATCGGTGTCACCATCAGTGCTGAGGAGGTCAGAGCCGTCGGATTCGGCTTCAGAGCTGCTGGCCGGGGGGACCGCGCGCGCTGCATAGAACCGCCGCACCTCAAGCCAACCGCTCACCTCGTGGCGGTTGCACAGGTATGGCGCCCACAGCTCCCCAACGCTGGCCGCCGTGCGCTGCGCTCTCTCACCAGCAGGTGTGGCCACTGCTGCTGCGGTGCCAAGAGGCAGCGGCCTCCAGTCGTCGTGGTATGCGTCCCCCAGCCTCAAGCAGTGGTCATACCACAAGCTTATGGGCACAAAGTGCGTCTTACTCGGCCCACCTGCCGCCGGTCCCTTGCAGCGCAAGCGCACTTCAAGCTGCTGCGGCATTTTGAGTGGCCGCCGCAGCCCATGGAGGCTGCTACCGTCGCCATCGCCGCCGTTATGCCGGAACGCGTGCGGCAGCCGCGGCACAACCTGCATGCGGGCGGCGCCCTCGCCGCCCTTGTGTGCAATCTGGAGCGAAAGCTCCAGCCCTGCCACGCAGACGTTGCCGCTGGCCCTGGCCGCAGGCACGCTGGCAAAGCTCACGCACACGGGCTCGCCCTCCGCCTCAGGCTGCAGCTGACCGAACGCCTGCACCAGCTTGGCCTGGGTCACGCTAAAGCAGAAGAGTCCCCTGCTCGTGCCCTGAAGGCAGCTGCGCCGCGGCCCAGCCGCCAGCCAGGACACGGGCGGCGGCGAGCCCGCCGCCGCAGCACCCAAAAGGCGGCTGAGCACGTCTGCCAGGTCCGCCTGCATGCCGTACGACACCGTTGCCGCGTGACTGCGTAGGACGCCCGCCTGCTGCGGCGTGATGGGGAGCCAGCCCGCCTGCGTGTCCGGGTGCAGCAGGTGGTCCAGCGCCAGGGCGGGTAGCACCCAGTCTGTGTAGGCCCGGCTGCACTGGCACAGCCGCAGCAGCCCACACAGCCGCCGCCGTGTCGTAAGGTCTGTGCTGCCGTAGTTGACATCCATCCACCTGCACAAGTGAACAGTGCACAGCCTGTCAACAACTCAACAATTCGCTTGAGCATTCCTGGCACGCAAGCGCTTTGCCAACCTTGCAAACCCAGGCTCGGCCGCCATTACCAGCAAGCCCGCCACCCTCCCAGCACACTCACTCGGCCAGCATTAGCACCACGCTGCTCTCGCTGTCGGTGCCGAAGTCGTGCGACTCAAGCAGAGCCTCCATGCCCACAGCCGGCAGCGCCAGCATCTGCTCATAAAGGTCAGCTTTGTTCAGCACCGCCAGCGCGTCCCCAAAGTGCGCCACCAGCTGCGGCTTGGCCTCCGCCAGCAGCGCCGCAAACGCCGGCTCCTGGTCCGGGTCCGGCCACAGGTGCGTGCAGGTGAACAGCTCGAGCACGCTCTGAACGCGTCCGGTCGTGGAGGCGACATTGGCAGCCCGGCGCCTTCCGTGTCCACGACTGTGGCCACTCCCGTCGCTGCCCTCTCCCCCGTCGTCGCTGTCGCTGTCATCGCTGAACGAAGCGCTCCTCGTCGCCACTTGCCACCACTTGCGTCTCGCCGCTGCGCCTGACGCCGGGAACAGCAAATCCTGAGCGGCCGCCACACACGCCTCCACGCACCCCTTCATCTGCAGGTAGTCCGCCTGCCGCCGCACCTGCAGCGCCTCACGGATGCTGCCCGCCTCTATGTGCCCCGTGTAGGCAAATTTAATGGCTGCGAGCGCCGCGGACAGCTCCTCCTCACCGCCCAGCGGCACACGCAACTCAAGCAGCGGCGGCCGCTGCCGGGGCTGCGGCACTGGAAGCGGCAGCTGGACTTTGCCGTGCCGCCCGTCCTCCCGGTTCCCGCCTGAATTTGTCGCAGCAGCTGCTGCCAGTCGCTTGCTGCTGGGCCCAGCCTCAGCTGCCTCGTCCGACCAGCGCTCAACCTGCGGACGCAAGGCAGGCGCGCGTGAACGAGACACTCAGGCACGGCTTCTCCTCTCATCCCCTGTGATCCCCCCTTGCGGCGACATTTACTAGACCACGGGGTCGACTACTGGATTTACGAGATTCGCTGCGCGGCGCACCTGCGACTTGAAGCGCTCCGACGCAAGGCACAGCACCAGCGTGTGCGCGGGCAGCGGCTCCCCGACGACACGACGAGGGGCTGGGGGGCTAGCAGCGGCAGCAGCGTCCACTGCGGCATTGCCCCCACTGCCAGCCTCCGAGTCCTCTGCTCGGCGCTTCCGCCCCGAAGCCGCTGAGCCCGCGTCCTCGCGCTGCGCCCCGCCATTCCGCGCGCCATGCTCGCCAGCCTCATGGCTATGTTCTGCGCCCTGATTACCATGGTTGTTTGGATCGTCATTATCTACTGTGAAGATGATTGTGCAGTCGGCGCGCTCGTCTTTCCCGAACAGCTCGGCCACGCCGACCGCGACGTGCTTGTTGTATTTTGGCATGGTTGCTTACGCTGTCGTCATGATAAAATGAAATGACCAATTTTGAGGTCAGAATGCGGCAGCAGCGTAAGACACCATTCTCGGAGACAGCATGTGCCGATTTCTACTCGCACACTAGTGTCAGTTAGTCCACGTCCTCGTCCTGGGTTCGCCCGTAACTCCACGTCAGGCTACTCCCAATCTTTATCCTCCTCATTCACATCCTCAGCTTCGCCATCCTCATCCTCGCCCTCGTCCCCCATACAACATTATTAAGTGGCGGTGCAGCCGGCGTGGCCAGTCCACCTGCCCTCCCTGCTCCCTGTCACCATCTTCCTCCTCTTCCCCCTCCTCTTCCCCCTCCTCTTCCCCCTCGCCCTCCCCTTCCTCTTCGCCCTCCTCCTCCTCCTCCTCCCCCTCCTCCTCCTCCTCCTCCTCCACCTCCCCCTCCCCCTCCTCCTCCACCTCCCCCTCCCCCTCCTCCTCCTCCTGCTGCTCGTCGTCGTAGACAGGCCGCACCAGGAGCCGGCCGGTCACCTGCGGCCTGGAGGCGCTACCCAGCAGGAACCGGGCCCACTGCCTCTTGACCGCGCCAGTGGCTGCCGCCGCCGCCGCCGCCGCTGCGCCGCCGCCACGCCGCCCCCTTCCCGCCGCAGCGGCTGCAGCAGGTGCCGCAGGCGGCGCCTCCAGCTCCAGGTCCTCAACTTTATTCATGATAAACGGATAACTCAGTAAAAGCGTGTCCTTTGGGCGCACGTCCAGCACCGTCACGCGCTCGCGCTCGTCGCCACCGCCGCCACCACCAGCAACGCCGCCCGCGCCAGCAGCACCGCCACCGCCTTGTGGCCGGCAGTACACCACCGCATGCAGCTGCAGCCCCGCCGCCACAATGGGGCGCTCCAGCTCGTCCAGGCCGCCGCCGCCGCTGCCGTCGCCGCTACCATCGCCGCTGTTATGCCGGAACGCGCGCGGCAGCCGCGGCATCAGCTGCACGTGGGCGGCGTTGTGCCCATCCCGGTACTGCAGCTCCAGCTCCAGCTCCAGCCCTTGGGCGCACACCACGCAGCTGTCGTCGTCGCCGCGCAGGGCTCCGGGGACGCCGCTGCTGATGCTGGCGCTCAGCGGGAAATCCTCCTCGCCGTACACCCGTGCCAGGGCCGCAAGGCTGATGTGGAACTCGTAGCTGCGGCCGTGCCGCGCGCAGCGTCGGCGAGGAGCCGTCCCAAGCCAGGCGGTTGGTGCGGAGCCGCGAGTGAGCTCCTCAAGCACATACTTAAGCCAATGATACTCGCTGCGTGAGTACTCGGGGTCGCAGCGACTGCTGCTAGCGACCACGCCCGCCTGCTGCGGCGTGATGGGGAACCAGCCCGCCTGCGTGTCCGGGTGCAGCAGGTGGTCCAGCGCCAGGGCGGGCAGCACCCAGTCCAGGTAGGCGTCAGTGCACTGCACCAGCCGCAGCAGCCCGCACAGCCGCCGCCGTGTTGCCGCGTCCGTGCTGCCGTAGTTGACATCCATCCACCTGCACAAGTGAACAGTGCACAGCCTGTCAACAACTCAACAATTCGCTTGAGCATTCCTGGCACGCAAGCGCTTTGCCAACCTTGCAAACCCAGGCTCGGCCGCCATTACCAGCAAGCCCGCCACCCTCCCAGCACACTCACTCGGCCAGCATTAGCACCACGCTGCTCTCGCTGTCGGTGCCGAAGTCGTCCGACTCAAGCAGAGCCTCCAGGCCCACAGCCGGCAGCGCCAGCATCTGCTCATAAAGGTCAGCTTTGTTCAGCACCGCCAGCGCGTCCCCAAAGTGCGCCACCAGCTGCGGCTTGGCCTCCGCCAGCAGCGCCGCAAACGCCGGCTCCTGGTCCGGGTCCGGCCACAGGTGCGTGCAGCCGTACAGCTGCAGTACGGCATCGCTGCTGGCCTTATCTAGCTCCTGCTCAGACGCAGAGCTGTATTCACTGCTGCCGCTGACCTCACCGTGGTCGCTGTCGCTGTCGTCGTCACCGCCCCCGCTTTCGGCATCATCGCCACCGTCGCCGTCATCGCCGTGGTCGCTGTCAGCTTGGAACGTGCTACCGTCGTAGATGTCGCTGTCTGACGCCGGGAAGAGCATGTCTTTCACCGCGGCCACACACGCCTCCACGCAGCCCTTCATCTGCAGGTAGTCCGCCTGCTGCCGCACCTGCAGCGCCTCACGGATGCTGCCCGCCTCTATGTGCCCCGTGTAGGCGAACTGGATGGCTGCGAGCGCCGCGGGCACCTCCTCTTCACCGCCCAGCGGCACACGCAACTCAAGCAGCGGCGGCCGCTGCCGCCGAGGCGCTGGCCGCCCTTTCTGCTGCTGCTGCCGCGGCCGGCCGTGCCGCCTGCCCCCCCGGCTCCCGCCCGTCTCCGCCACAACCGCTGCTGCCAGTCGCTTGCTGCTGGGCCCAGCCTCAGCTGCCTCGTCCGACCAGCGCTCAACCTGCACGTGCAATCAGTCCGCCCAGGGCTTATGTATGGTCACCTCAGAGCGGCATTCCCTGGACTCCCTCTCTGGCCTTGGAGCCTCTTGCATTCAGGGCGGGCGGAAAGCGATGCAGCCAGGCCATAGGGCCTCTAAGTAACAGAGCGGCTCCATGCGTTGCGCGGCGCACCTGCGACTTGAAGCGCTCAGACGCAAGGCACAGCACCAGCGTGTGCGCGGGCAGCGGCTCCCCCACGACGGCCCACGACACGACGAGGGGTTGGGGGGCTAGCAGCGGCAGCAGCGTCCACTGCGGCACTGCCCCCACTGCCAGCCTCCGAGTCCTCTGCTCGGCGCTTCCGCCTCGAAGCCGCTGAACCCCCGTCCTCGCGCTGCGCCCCGCCATTTCGCGCGCCATGCTCGCCAGCCTCATGGCTATGTTCTGCGCCCTGATTACCATGGTTGTTTGGATCGTCATTATCTACTGTGAAGATGATTGTGCAGTCGGCGCGCTCGTCTTTTCCGAACAGCTCGGCCACGCCGACCGCGACGTGCTTGTTGTACTTTGGCATGGTTGCTTACACTGTAGTCATGATATTCCTTCAATATTTGATTGGAAGTGTACTGCTAAACGCGGCCGCAGCGCAACGCACCACAATCATCCCGAGGCTGCGTGTGCCGCAGACTTTTCCTCAACCACCCTGAACGATCAGTCCTCGTCCTCATCCTGGTACGCTCGGCTGCTGCCGCGCCCTGCCCTCCCTCGTGGCTGCTGCGTCGACCCTTGCGTACGCACACTGCGTCCCGAGCTGCTGCCGACAGCCTGCCCCGGCCGGTCCCGGCTGCTGCCGCCCCCTGCCCCCGCCCACCCAGCTCTGTAGTCACGGCCCGAGGCCCCGCCTGCGGCTGTCCGCGCCGATCCGCCACGGCCGCTGCGGTCAGGCACCCGCGAGCCCCGCGTCTGCGGCTCCTCCTCCTGAGGCTCCTCCTCCGGCTCCTCCTCCACCTCCTCCACCTCGCCCTCCTCGCCCTCCGGTACGGACTCGGGCTGCTGCTTCCCGCGGAACAACTGCGATTGAGGGAAAAGAAGCAGCTGGCGCTCAGGATTGCGTCAGGCTTGGGCCCCAGGGCTACCAACGTACCCATGCCCGGTCCACGTTATACGCGTTCCGGCCCTTCAGTACGTTGGCCACAGCGCAGCCACGCGTGGATTGCCCTGCCCTCTCCCGCACCCTCTTTCCCGCTGTCCAGCGTGCTGCGTGCACTCAACCCCCCGCACTCTGCAGCCCCGCATTCCTGCCCCGCCTCACCTTGAGCGGCGCCTTCATGACCTCCGGCACGCCCTTAGTAATGAGCCCCGGCACGCCCTTGATAGCGCCCAGCACCTTGCCCGGCATGCCCCCTTGCCCCTCGGTGCCGCCGCCGCCGCCCCCCTCGCCGTTGTCCGCCGTGGCCCGCCCCCTGCCGCTGCCGGTCCCGGCGCTGCCCACCAGGCTGCCCAGCTGCCCCGCCACCTTGCCGATCATCTGGCGGGGCGAAGCAAAGGAAGTTTGAGAGCGTCAGGGCGCAGGAAGTCGCCTTTCAGGACGGCATCAACTGCATGCCTCATACAAGGTCAAGCTGGTCACGAACATCTTGACCGCATAGCCCAACCGCATGAACTGTCGCCACCGGCCGCAACACGCTCAGTTCGTGGCCATGCGAAACCATGCACACACATGGGTTTCGCCCCAGCAGCTCCCGCCCTGTCACCGCACACCCATCGCCCGCCCTACCCCGCATACTCTGCCCCGCCGTGCCCGCCCACGCGGCGTGCCCGCCCACCTTGCCGCCCGAGGCCGCCACGCTGAACATGACGCTGCCCACGCTGTGCGGCAGCCCCTCATCCAGGTTTGCGAAGAAGCTGGCGTCGTCCTCGGCCGGCTCCGGCTCGGGCGGCGGCTGAGGAGGGACAGGGAAGAGGGGAATGGGGATTTACGGTATTCCAAGAGCCCAGAAAACGAACCAGGGAGAAAGAGGCGGGCGAGGGAGGACAAGAGAAAAGAGGAAAGGAGGGAGTAAATGAGAAAGTCTGCACGTTTGGGGAGCGGAGCCACCAGCAGGCGAAGCAGACAGCGGGGCCAAACATCACGTATCGAAGTATGGGGGATTATTCTTGCGCTATGCCAGAGAAAGGGCCTGGCAGCATGGCCGGGCCGTAGGTGCTGCCCGACCCCAGCCTGCGGGCACCTAGCGCCGGACACAACACTCACCAGGAACAGATCCGCAAAGCTGATGTGCGCAAGCGGCTCCGCCTGGGGGCAGTGCGCGGCGCGGCACGGCACGGCGCCCAGGTGCGCATGTGTCAACACGAGCAAGCATTGCAGCAGCAGCAGCTGCTCCGGTGACTCCAGAGCCGCAGGCACGTGCAGCAGCTGTCCCAGCAGTCCCCGTGATATCATGCGATCACAGCACGTGCCAGGCTGTGCAGCGGCACCAGGCTGACCCGCCTCCCCGCCGACCCCCTTGGGCTGCTCCTACAAACCCTCCCCCTACCCCCCCCCCTTTTCCCTACGGCAGTGGGTTCAGTTTTACCCGCGCCCCCCCCCCCCGGCGGCTGCGTATCCCAGCTGCAGCGCAGTCACGTTCCTCGCAGTTTGTTTCTCACCGGGACTGTTTACCAGTACCCCCCCCCGCCGCCAACCCCCTGCTCACATCCAGCTGGTAGTACACCAGTACCGCCGAGTCGTACGTGTCCGCCTCGCCGCTGTCATCCAGCGCGCCCACCAGCTCGGAGGTACGGCTGATCTGAACGGCAATTTACAATCGTTCGCGATGTGCCTCTCAGGAGGTGGTTGCGGCCACAGCAGACATTACACACAACAGGCATCGGCTCATGAGTACTGCCTGCCGTATGGTGCTTCCCATGCCATGGCTCAACGTGCACGCCTGACTTTCGAGCCTCGATGCCCCTTTCCATATAACGGACTGCGTTGGGGCTGTGAATCTTGGGGCTCGGCCACCCCGGGTTTTGCCCTGCCCTGCGCTGCCCTGCCCTGCCCACAACAGCCCGTGGTCACACACACCTTCCCGCACCTACCTCGTACTCGCCCGCCGCCAGCTGCGGCTTGCGCCAGGCCTCACTGAGGGTGGTGGTCACCTCGCAGTGCGTGGTAGCGAAGTCGTGCACCAGCGCCTTGCCTGCCGCCGCCGGGGGGGGGGGGTCCATGCATGTTAAATCAATGAAGAAGGAGATGTAGACAGACGTTGCGACACAGAAGGCGTACCGATGACCAGAAGGTGTAGTCGGCTCCAGCGGACGACCGGGGGGGGGGAGGTAGTTCATTCCAGACACCAACGCGACCATTGCAACCCAAAAAACCCATAACGGGGAGGGGGTTACTGGTAAACAGTCCCGGTGAGAAACAAAATGCGAACATGACTGAGCTGCAGCTGGGAAACGCAGCCGCCTGTGCGAGCTACTGAACATCCACCGGGGGGGTGGGGCTGCGCCGCCGGGTGCGCGGGGTGCAGTAGGAGGGGGGCGTGGGGAAGCCGTGTGACACATCTCAAAAGGAGAGGAAGGGGGAGCCGTGAGACAGATGTATGCGGGGTGGCACGGAGGCGAACTCCACCTAACGTTGGGGCGTTGGGCTGTGTATGTTTGCTCTCGAGCCGTCAGCAACTGCCACTCCCTAGCAGGCACACCAGACGGCGCCCAGCGCTGCTGCGCCGCACCTCCATTGGCTCTGCTGCTGGTCTTGACGCTCGCCACCTTCAGCACGGGCTGCTGCGCCGCCGTCGCCGCTCCATCGCCGCCGCCGAACAAGGAGCCGAATATCGACTTGGGCCTCTCCTGCGGTGGCGGCGCCGCACCTGCCCCCCCGCCCGGTGCTGTCCCGGGCGGGCGGCCGAAGTCCACCTGCAGCAGCACGCTGTGCGGCGCCTTGCCCACCTGCACGCGTGCGTGTGTGTGTGTAATGGAACAGCGAGCGGGAGCAAGAGCGCAAACAGTTACACTCGGTTGGTTGGTCATGGTGGAGTCCGAAATGACAATACCGGTAGAGCCAGCCTAAAAAGAGTCCTAGTACGCGTATTGCTGGTCAACACATCAACGCTGCGATGCGCGCAGCCATCAGCATGCCCCCCCTCCCCACCCACCCCCCTTTCCTGGTTTGGGTTCTCTTGGTCGTTTCGCTTTTGGTTTCTGGAATGAACTACCCCCTTTCCTACACCGCACGCACCGGCACATACACGCTGTTGCCCTCCTCGTCCACCCTGGCTGCGTTGGCGCCCTCCGGCCCCATCTCCCGCACCGCCCGCGCGAAGCTGCTGGCGGCCAGGGAGCCGGGCCCGCCGAAGCCGGCCTTGTCCAGCACCTCCGCCACGTTGCTGGACGCCACCGCGCGCCGCGAGGTCACCGCCAGCGACAGCCTGGTGGTGGTGGTGGAGGTGGAGTTGGTGGTGGCGGAGTTGTTTTGGTGGGGTAGCTAATTCCAAGTCCCAAGTCGACGAATTGGGAAAGGAAGGGGAGAAGTTTGCACAGCTGGATGAGCACGCTGGATTATGTGCTCACCCATGTGCAAAGCCCACACAACAGTGCGTGCACACCACCGCGCGCACGCACGCACGCACGCATGCACGCACGCACGCCACCACTGCACGCCACCGCATGCATGCATGCATGCACGCATGCACGCACGCACTTGCTGAGGTCTGTGCACAGGGGCAGGTCGCTGAGGGTGGCCTCCGCGTACACCTTGAGCCCCGCGCACAGCTTCACGCGGTGGGTGTGGTAGGCGCGCCGCTGCACGCGCACGCAGCGCGACTTGGACACCCTACACCAGTGCACCGGGACAGGAGGAGGCGAGGGGCGGGGCGGGCGGGGGGGCCGGGGGCGGGGCGGGCGGCGGGTGGGCGGGTGGGCGGGTGGGCGGCGGATGGTGGGGTTTAGGATTCTGGGACACGGCGGGCAGGGATGAGAGAGTGTCGTTCATATTGGGCGCGAGGCATGCAGCCCCTCACTCATTTGCCTCTTCACTTCCACAGATCCCTCCCTGCCACGCCCTCAGCCCTTCCGCCAGTTGTCATCACCGCTAGCCCCACCACTGACCACTCCCAGCAGTGTCCCAACAGCCCGCATCCTTACCAGCCTCTGTCTGCCACACGCCCGGCCCCCACCGCCCTTCCCCCAAAAACCTTCAACGCCAAGCCCCCTGCAAACCCCCCCCCCCACCTGAAGTCCATGTGCATGGCCGCATGGTCCTTGCCGGTGCACACCAGCTTGAAGCGCACTGCCCGCGGCAGATCGTAGTGCACACCGCCCCACAGCCCCGCGCGCTCGCCCGTGTCCGGCAGCGGCACGTACAGCTGCATGTGAGTGTGCATGTACGGCAGCATCATGGTGTGAGGACGGCGGGTGTGGGCGTGTGTAAGGCAAGCAGTGCACATACCGTACACAGGAAGGCGAACACGACAGCAAGAGCAGCACACGAAGTTACCATGCGCACACACCCACACGCCCACACATTGCGTGCGAAGACCTTCCCGCGCTTCGTCCGTCCGTTCGTTTCCGTCCGTTTCCCTCGTGCTGCCTCCTGCCGCACCCCCCTGCCCCACGCCGCCCCTCTGCTTACCCCCAAAAAACACCATCCTATGGATGGCTACCCCCACCCTGCCCCTGGCCCTGCTCCCCCTCCCTCTACTGCCCCACTCCCCGCCCGCATCCCATCCCGCGCCCCCTCCCGCCCTGCCCCTGGCCCCCCCCTCGCACCCATGCCGCCCGCACCTGCTTGCTCTCCTCGTCCACCAGCAGCCCCACCTCCTCTTCGTAGCCCTCCAGCTGCGCCGCCAGCGCGCTGAGGGCGGGCATGCAGCCCATGAACCCCACCACCAGTCGTGAGTCCCGGCCCTGGTGGGGGCGGGTTGCACGCATTAGAATTAGAAGGAGAAGGCGTAGGGGGGTGGGGGCGTCGTGTGTGATGTGTGTGAGTGGTGTTGACGTGAGCGGGCAGGTAGCTGGAAGGGCTGTCATGCAGGTTCGGATGGGGGCTTGGCGGGCATTAAAGGCGGATCCTGGCTTGCTGCATGCGCAATGGTTCGGCCGTTTTTCTTTGCTGTACGCTTCGTGAGGGGGCTGCAGGGATATGTAGCGAAGGGTAACAGGTAGGCAGTAGGCCTAGGATAATGCGTACCATTGACCGACGCCGCTGCCAGGGACAGGCGGTCGTGTCACCCGCACACGGCAAGGCACGCCACCGCACGCATGCAGCCGCGCACCTGCTTGGCAAACTTCTCGCCGCGCTTGTCATTGCGGTAGGAGATGGAGTAATCTGCACCACGTGCACGGCGGGATGGTGAGGGGGGCGGGGGCAAAATCTCACGTGTGTTGGCTGCAACCCCGTCAGCAAGGCACTCCTTCCCTCCCCGTGTCCATCACGCGCGCCGGTGTGGCTCCACGCAGCAGCCTGCTCCACCCAGCAGCCGCACCAGGGCCGCCACGCAGCCGCACCAGGGCCGCCACGCAGCCGCACCAGGGCCGCCACGCAGCCGCACCAGGGCCGCCACGCAGCCGCACCAGGGCCGCCACGCAGCCGCACCAGGGCCGCCACGCAGCCGATACCGTACTACCCTGCCCCAAGCTCCCCGGGACACACGGCCCAGAGGCCTCAACAAGACTACCGCACCGGCACCGGCACGCGCCACCGGCACCGGCACCCGCACCGGCACCCGGCACCCCCACCGGCACCCGCACCTAGGTACTGGATGCGGCGGGCGCTGGACGGCTCCGTCACCTCGGGCGGCAGCTCCGCCAGGTCGATCTCCACAGCACCCACATACTCGTCCTGCTGGGCCCTGCGGCGCGCGCAGCGCAAGGGCAGGGCAAGGGCGGGGCAGGGGCAGGGCAATTGATGCGTGCATGGCAATGGTGGCTTTTGATACAGAAGTGGAGGACGGGCGCGGTCGTCATCGCCCGCGTTGGATGCAGTAGCGGATCGGTATGTGCTTGCGTGCTGCGCGTGTGCGTGGCCCACATTGACGACGCCCAAACTACCGTACGGATTTCAACATCGGGCCCCCCTTCATTGTCACCACGCTTACTTGTTCTCATCAAACAGCTCCAGGCGCACAATGCCCGAAAGCCGGCCCTCCTCATCCTGCTTGGCCTCAAAGTAAAAGTCCTGGCGGCGGCAGCAGCAACAATGAAAGTAGCCGCAGCGGGTTGCGCAGTGTTGTGGTTGTGGGGCCAACGTGTGAACCGACAGCACCACCAGCTGGCTGCAGCGCCGGTGCCACCCACCTCCTCCCATACAGGCTCCTGCTGCTTCTGCACGTGCTTTGTCTCTCCCAGGTCATGCCCGTCAAAGTACACTCGGATGTAGGGGTCGATAGTCCTGCAGCGTTTTTCCAAGGGAGTGACGGGCGGGGTTTCACTCGGGCCTCAAGTGGCCAGGGCCTGACCGCTTGCACGTACTGAGACATGTAATTGACTTACGAGATGAAATCGGTCTTGGGCAGCTGCTCGGGCACAGGGGCAAGGGACGAACGGGCAAGCAAAGGGGGGGAAGGTTCGTCAAATGGTTGGCCGCAGGGCCGTGCAAGCGGAGAGTCTGCCAGTTGGCGGAGGGGCCTCCGACCAACAAAAGCTCGGCGTGGTAAGATACAAACGAGCTGATTAAAGGTATAAACAGACCTACGGTACCAGCTGCAGCCCCATTAAAGGGTTCGAGAACGGATGTTGCAAGCCGGAATTTCGGGGGCCTTACCTGTGTGCCGCTGACGACTCTGAATTGCACTACCACCTCCCTGCTCATTTCATCGCAAACTTTAGTGCCTGACCGCTGGCGTCGCCAGTCTCTACAAAGTTTGGTCAAAGTCTCAGCAGCTTCTCCAGCGCTCTACATATGCAACGGAGATTAAACCAATCATCATTATCTCATTATCGCACATGACAGCTTGCGAATTCGCTCTGAAAGTCGGTAGAATACGTCTGGGTTCGCCTCCCAGTGCGCGGCACACGGGCCGAAAGCTATGCTGTTACGAGTTCCGGTATAATTTGGACAGAGTCAGGGTTGAAGAAGGTCTTGGGCTGCAGAGCCCCGGGGCATTCTTCATGGCCTGGCATGGTACGAATGGGGTGGTGGGGAGCGACGGCAACCGGCACGGCACAAGTTGAAAGAATTGCACGCCCGACTCATCTTCCCGCCCGACTCAGCTGCAAGTCAGACGGCTGGGTACTGGCGTGAATGGGGTCGCGCGCGCGAGAATGGAGCCAACTGTGCACACTGTGCACCCATCCGGGGTCTTGATGACTTCATGCGCCTACTGTAATTCTACACAGGGGAGGTACCAGCGAATCCCACTCCTTGCAGTACATGAACCACCGCGCGAGTATGCCTGCTCCGATGCCCTGACTGCTCTGCACAAACTCCCAGGACAACGGTTGCATGCCCGTCACGGCCCTGATACGGACATGCGCTAAATTGCAAATGCGATGTCAACAGTCAGCCTAGGGAATGGCGTACCGGCGGATGGGCATAAGCACCAGCCCTAGCATCCCGTGGGTGGGCTACGGCGAAGAGCACGGCACAGTACGCTGGCCATGGGGGGGATCCACCTCTGCCGCTGTAGGCTCAGCTGCGCAGGACTATGACTAGAACTAACGGCATTCATCCTGAACAGCGTCATGTCCTTCCCCTCTTCGCCTCTTCCTGCCGACCATCATGGTTGTCCAGGGGTGCCAGAGGAACCCCTGGCCTCGGGCTGCGTGTTCCTGCCGCAAATGGTCAAAGCCAGCATTCAAGTATCCAGTCTAACCACGCTCGGCGGATAATCTCGTCAACTAACCGTATGGCGTGGCAACCATGCAACTTCGCAAGATAGCAGCTTGCCCGTCCACCCCGTGTCCATGTCACGAACTGCTCTCTTCCTTCGCTCTCTCCCTCCACCCTCGCTCTCAGCGCGTACCGTACGTTTGCGGCCCTGTGCACAAAAGCCCTCAAGCTCGCTTCCTCTCGCACTCCGTCCACTCCACACAATTGTCCGCTCCACACAAATGTCCGCTCCACACAAATGTCCGCTGTTGTGCACGGCTGCGACCGCTGCTGGTCTCTACCCGCTGGGTGCCGCGGGGCTGCTGCTCGGCCCTAGCAAGCCACTCCCACTCCCGCCCGCCTCCGTGTCCGCTGCCCCTGGCCGCGGCCCTCTCCCCCCGCTGCCGCTGCCGCCGCTGCCGCCACCCGGCGCCTCAAGCTGAGCATCCAAGGAGCTCACGGCCGGGCCCCGGCCGCGGAGGAAGGGCGGCGTAGTAACCCTCCGCCTAGGCGCAGCCTCCGCCTCCACGGCCGGGCTGCTGTTGCTGTTGCTGCTGCTACTGCTGCTGCTACTGCTACTGCTACTGCTGCTGCTGCTACTGCCGCCAGGCCCCAGCCCTGGGGCTGCCGCTGTGGCGCTTGCGGATGCAGCACCACCATCTGCGGGGGCGCCGCGGGCTAGCCGCCGCAGCACGGGGCTCCCGCCGGCGATGGTTGGCATCTTGAACGCGAGCCAGGGCACCGGAGGATTGTCCTGTGGGGGTAGCGAGGGCGGAGTGCGGGGGTTAGGGGGCGCCATATGCAGGCCCGTATTGCTTGGGTCTCAAGCGAAAAGGTCAGGCTCGCTTTGGGACAGCAGCTATAGGCTGAGGGTGTCGAAGTGCAGGTGGACAAGACACACAGCAGCAGCCATCGCCGCGCGACGCCATCGGCACCCACACGCACATGCCGCTGACAAGCCGCGCACCGCCCGCGCCACCTGCCCTGCCCGCCCGCCCCACCTGCAGCCCGCGCAGCCCGCCCGGCGTGCTGACGATCTGAAACGCCGGGCCCAACAGGTACGACAGCACGGCGCCGCCCACCAGCCCGCCAAAGTGGCCCCTGCGTGGTTTGCATGCGTTGTTGGGCGTTGTTCGTTGGCGTCTTGTAAAAGGTCAACACACGGTTGCGTGGCGAGCTTCGGGTTACGCTCATGGAGTTTGCGTGGTTTAAAGGCGCTAACGGGTTCAGGTGCAGCCGGCCCCGGGCTGCCCAGTTCGTGAGCCCAAACTAGCAGCAGGAGCAGTTAAAAGGAGATACCCCACAAAGCGCTTTCGCCACACATGCCCCTCCCCGCGCCTGGCCAGAAACTATCGCATGTGCATATGCGTCTGCTGCGATGAAACCGCCGGCATCGCCGCAAACCGGCGCCGCCGCATGTGGGCGTTACCCCCGAGCAGCCTCCTGCCTCACAGCAGTCCTGCCAGCACCCACCCACCCACCCACCCACCCACCCACCCACCCACCCACCCACCCACCCACCCACCCACCCACCAGTTGTCTATCCGCTTGTTGACGCAGGAGTAGGCGATGTTGATGGCGGCGGTGAGGCCCAGCGCGCGCAGGCCGCTCTCGCTGGCGGGGCCCAGGATGTCGGCGTGGCGCCTGCGCGGCGTGGCGTGGCGTGGCATGGCGCGGCGTGGCGTGGCGTGCGGCGGGTGGGGCGTTGCCGCGGGGGCTCCATGCCAGTCGACGTGACCCTGCCCCATGCATGACATGAGCCGCAGTACCGCTGCCGCGTAGCTGCCCGCGGGCGAAGGGCCCGTCCCCTATGCCCTCAATGCCCAAGCGCGCCGCTCAACTGCAGCCGCCCCCTAACCCACCCCGTACATGTGCATCCATCCACCCGCCCTCCCACACCCCTCACCCCCGCCCTCCTACCAGTAGAACACGCCCAGGGCCGCGCCCAGTCCGAACATGGCGCCACTGGCCCCCAGGCTGGGCAGCGGGCAGAACAGGAAGCTGGCCACGGTGGCCAGCACGCCTGGACGGGGCCAGGCGTTTGGATGGATGGGTGGGGCGGGATGTGGGGTTAGGTTAGAAGTTCATTCCAGAATCCTAAGCAAGCCGAATAAGTGAACCAAAGCCATTCTTGCTGTACCACCGTACGGCCACCCCAGCAATGCCTGCTGCCGCCACCGCCCCACCGCATCGCACCACCGCATCGCGCTGCCGCATCGCGCTGCCGCGCTGCCTCCGCCCCACCTGAGGCCATGTAGATGACGGCGGTGCGGCGGCTGCCCGACACCACCTCCACCTGGGGGCCCAGCGTGTGCAGCGCGTGCATGTTGATCTGTTGCGGGGCGGAGCATGGGGGCGGGGCGAGGCAGGAGAAAGAGAGAGGGAGCGTGAGGGCGAGGGAGAGAGAGAGATTCGGAAGAGAGAGCAAGGTAAAGAGACGCGTCACGGACATGCTTGATACGTGTATAGGGGGTGGTTCATTCCAGTCCAAGTAAGACCATTGGGTACGGCGCGGGGCGGCGGTTGAAGGAGGAATCAGAGGCGTTGGCTGTTGTGAAATGGGAGCTCAGCAGGTTGGTTTGGCCACGCGCCAGAGGGCGCCTGCACGCACTACGGTATGTTTAGGTGCCACTGCCAGGTGCCACTTCCACTTCCACTGCTGCTACTGCCGCACCGCTGCGCCTGCTACTGCTACTGCCACTGCCATTGCTGTGGCCCCGCTGCGGGGACCCCCATGGCCCCCCCCACACACGGTTGGTTTGCTTTGGTTTCCGGAATGAACTACCACACACACACACACACACACACACACGCACACACGCACGCACACACACACACCCTCACCGCCAGGTGGAAGAGGTTGGAGTGCAGGAACAGCGGCGTCACCAGCCGCCACCACTGCCCTGCGGCGATTAGCGCGTTCACCTGCGCCGCCGCCGGCACATACATTACAGGTAACCGCCGGCAGTGTCAACCACATGCAGCGCACGTCAGGACACGTGGACAGTTGTCAGGCCACACTCCGTGTTAAACCCTTTCCATGGATTGCCCTCTCACACATGGCTGGTAGGGCTGCACACACACGTGCCGCCTGCCAGCGGAACCCCACCAAGGCGTGAGCACTAGTGCACCTAGCTCGACCCGCCCGGCCCGGCCCGGCCCGGCCCACCTTGGCGCCCCAGATGAGCAGGACGTCCTTGCTCAGCCAGTTGAGCACGAACACGAGCGCGTTCAGGCACAGAAACACGTCGGTGGTGCGGCGGCGCGGGTGCCCGAAGTCCGACCACGTCTGGGGCCTGTGCGGAGTTGGATTGGTTTGGTGCACATGCTGGGACAGGAAAATGGGCGGGAGATGGGCACGGAACGCTGGAATCCCCCTTGGTGTGGTCAGCCGCCCCAGCTCGGCGACATATTAACATCTGGAGAGAATCTAGCTGCTGTAACCCGGCTCACAGCCGGGAAGCCGTGACCGGCACTACAGCCACTGCATGCCAGGCCAGGTACCACGCACCGGGGCTGCTGCTGGGCGCCGTTGCCCTCGGGCGGCGGCGACGCCGCTGCCACTCCCGCCGCAGACGCCGCCAGCACGCTAGCTCCCAGCCCCGCGCGCAACCGCGCGTTGCCGCCGCCCCTCAGCGCACGCTGCAGCTCCAGCCGCGCCCGCCTGCAGCGCCGACCCAGCCACCCGCGCGAGGACCAGTCACCAGGACTGGGCAACGCGCGGCCGGCACCGCCGCCTCCATGCATTCTATGTCCTGCTTCTCGGCTTCGCAGCGCGGCCGTCTCGATCACCCGTCGCCGTCAATTGAGGTGACCCACGTTAAACCGGATGCGTGAACTGGATGTCACCGTGGCCGCAGAAGCCGCCGGGCCCGGAAAGAAGTAGTTTGTATGGATACCAGCAGTAAGTTGCGTAAAATGGTACAGCGAAGAGCGCGCGTCGGCGAGCAAAAATTTATCGTTTTGCTGGGTCAGCCGGTCTCTACAGCCCGCTGGCGTGATAGCATGTCAAAGATGTAACAAGTCCAATTCTAGTATAAGGAAAAGGCTTGCATTTTGCAGGCTGCTCAGAACCCTCGCATCCAGCCAGCGGGCCAATGCCGCGCTCGGCACGCCACGCAGCCCCGGAGCCCTGGGAGCACACCCCGGCCAACGTTGTTTCACGTATCATGGTCCAAAGTGACGCCCACGCGACATTGTAAGAAATGCACCATGGTGCCCTGTAGAGATCAACAGCGGGGGCGATAAGACCACGGCGGCGTGCCGACAATTGGCTGTCCTACACTGAAGACATGCAAGTGGTGTCTTCAAGTTCCCTGGATGCTCAAGTTGTCCCGCAAAGATCTCAGTTGCTTTTGACATCGCAACTCGAGGTGACAAGCTGTAAGACGATGAAAGACGCGCCGAAGCTTTGTCGCCAGGACATTGGGCAGCCCCGCCCACTTGGCATTGGACTCCTGCGAGCCAAAAGCACGAGAATTTTTGCTGCAGACAGTGCTATGCTTGAGGTGATGAATAGCACTGGGGCGGAGCGGAGTCAACCAGAACGTTGGTTACATGTTGCCGCGTGGGGTCACCCGCCTAACACTGTATACATCTGCCGGCACCCTGCGACAGCTGAAGGCGTGATGTTTGCTGTTCTGCTGGTGAACGTAATGACTTGCGAATACGGTCCACACTTTCCTGCCCAACTGCCGGCATGTACGGCATCATCGGAAGCTGCCCAGGATTGGGTTGGAAAAGGCTGTGGAAAAGGTGCGAATAGGTTGGTAATCGCTGGTTGCGTAGCTGCGTGGCCTCGAAGACTCTACTTAAGTCCTCATCGAGCCTTTATCATTAAAGCTCTCGAGCTGCGACCAGTAGCGTTCAGACGGGAGCTCCGCGACGACGCATGGCTCAGGACTTTCTTGACTTTGGCTATTAGCACACACCGCACCAACTGGCCATGGCTCACTGCACTTAAAGGCTATATCGACACATAAGATTTAAGGTCCTAGCAGTCCCTCGAAAGGTCAGCGCGCATTCAGCTCACGAGCTGCTGGCACGATGTCTTCGCTACGCACTGTCTCCGCACGACAACGCCAGAGTCAAGCGGCCGCAGCAAGAGCGCTGCCTGCGCTAGTCAGCTTCCTGGCAACTGTTGCATCTGTCAGGGCGGCACTGCCCAACTGCGCCCCGGCTGCGTCGTCTGGTTGGGGCAGCAGCTACCAGGGCCGGTGGACGCTCAACATGCCGCCCGATGTCTGGGTGGACAACGTGGGCAGCCGGCCCCCCGGTCCCCTGACCGTGGTCAACGACATCATGTATGTCAAGGTAAGGCGATAGGTGCACCTGCCATACCTTTGGCGCATAGCTAATGTGCCCTGTGGCCTGGTCGCCGTTCCGGACCGCCGCCGCCTCCAGCCTCTGCAACACACAAACACACTGGGTCCATCTCGGCGTGCCTGCCTCGCACAGGTGCGCAGCCATCGCCTACCGGGCTGGGGCGCCGCGGGCCTGCAGGTCCTGAACACCTCCTCCGGGACCTGGCTGGGCACGCTGTGGTCTCCAAGCCAGTACCGCAGCGCCCCGGCTGCCTCTCCGGACGCAGGCGCCTCTGACCAAAGCGGCGACCCCGCGACCGCTGCTGGTGCAGACCCCAACGCCGCCTCCGTCCACTACCCCACCCCCACCGTGCCGCTGCGCGTGCTGGCGGCAGACGGCGCTCGTAACACCCACCTCGCCTTCTTCGCTGCCCGCGCCCCCAACGGCACCACGCTGCTCCACGCGGCCCTGTTTGGCAGCTTCCCATACACCCCTCCGATTTCGATCGGAATGAAATGACTACGGACATGCAGTAGGCTGGACAAGTTTAGGACTTAGTTGATTTGGCCGGATTCTGTCCGGAAGGTTTGCTGCGGACTCCTATAAATCGAGTAGTGAAGGTCGATCGGGTGACTGAATTAGCGGATGGTAGGATGAGGGCGGTGCAGGTGGCGCACCCCTCAGGTCAGAGCAGAAGCTCGCGATCCACGTCAGTGGTCCCTGTTGTAACAATGCAATCTTTGTGCCCGCCACGGGACCCGCCATCACGGAGCCAGGCCCGCGTATCAACGCCACCACCGGGGCCGCCATCGAGCCGCCCGCCGGCAGGCCGCTGCTCGGCTTCGCATGGGTACGGGCGTACGGCAGCACGGGGGACGACGGCATGATCACGGATCCGGCGCTGTTCGAGTCTTTGGATCCGGAGGCGCCGCAGGAGCAGCAGCAGCAGCAGCAGCAGCCCAGCCCCGGCTTCCTTGCGTTGACCAGCAGCCGGGCGCTGTACGTGGTCAACGCCAGCGACGGCAGCCTGCTGTACACACATGAGGAGTTCGGGGGCCGCGTGCTGAGGCCCGGGCCCGGCAACTTCGCGGTGCCACCGGTGAGTTGTGGGCAAAGTTGAAGGGCTTTTTAAAGCTAGATTTGGTCGGTTGGCTTGTAGAGTTGTAGTATATGTCATGACGAGCAGCTCGCTGCCGCCTGGGAAACCCCTTTCAACACCATCAGCATCTATCCTCCACAGCCGCGCGCTGCCTGGCTTACTGCTGCCTGGCCTCCCTCTCACCTTCCAGCCTGCCTGCCCTCTCACGCACCACGGTCTGCCGCACGCACGCAGGTCAATTTTCGCGGCCTGGCCGTGCTCCCCACCGCCAACAACTCCCTGTTGGCCTTCAACCTGGCCACCCGCACACTGGCCTGGGAGGCCACCTTCCCCGCCGCGGCCTTCAGTAGCCTGCAGGTATGCAAGGAGCGGGGCGCAGGGGGCGTGGCGCAGGGGCCAGGGCGCAGGGGACGTGGCACGCGCAACAATGGAGTAAGAGGCGTGAAGGCGTGTGCCTGGCAGCCCCCATCCACCCCTCAACTCACTGCCAATTACTCCGCCCTCCGCCCCTGTGCCGCCGCACGCACCCCCAACATCAAGGTGTCATCTGAGCGGCTGCTGGTGCGCCTGACCAAGCCCTCCACCACACCCGGCTACCCCTACTACGCCGTGACGGCGGCGGGCGAGGTCCGCGGCTACGAGGTCGACCCCTCCCTGTCCAGCCTGTCCAGCCCCCGCACCACCAACCCGCTCAGCCCGCTCACAGCCGACGGCATCCACTTCACAGCAGCACAGCCCAACCAGCCGCAGCGCATCGGCATCACCAACATCGTGTCACTCGAGCAACGGATTCTCACCCTCGGCGCCGCCATCCGCTACCCGCCAGTGCCGCCCGCCATCACGTACGACAGCTGCCGCCTCATAGTGTACGGCAACGGTTACGTGCTGGACAACGAGACTCTGCCGTCAGTTATAACCGCTGTCCACGTGATCGATGCGGCTACCGGCGCCGTCATGTGGCGGAAGGAGCTGATGCCGCTGCCCGATGGCGAGGACTCCTTTGTGCAACACCCACACATCGATTCCAAGACCGGGACCATCTACCTCCTGCAGAATGAGGTTCTGTGGCGGTTTGATGCCGTACCGGAGAAGCCAGCACAGCCCCCACCCCCGCCACCAGCCGCCGCAACACCCTCGCCCTCACCGGCACGGTCACCGCCGCCCTCACCGCCGCCCGCAGCTTCACCCTCACCTGCGCCCTCGTCCGCTCCCTCGCCCGCACCCTCGCCATCACCAACTGCCCGCACGCCACCACCCCGGCGCCGCCGTCAGACCCCGCCACGGCGGCCGCCGCCGCGCCCTTCCCCCGGATCACGCCGCCACCTGCGCCACCGCTAGGCAACCGGCGACTCCCCGGCTGGTGCTGGCAGTGGAATGTGATCATGACTGAAACGACACCTTACTATACAAACTAATTGAACCCAACCTTTCCTCGAAGCATATCCGGTATGAACTTTTTAACTTAGCCCTCCATATGCATATTGTGAATGTGTTGCACACAAGAGCAGCATGACAGCAGCATGACAGGCAGGTGCACCTGTTGGCGCCTTGTAGATCGGACGCGCGTCACCGCGCTGCAAGAAGACTGTAACTGTCAGCACCAGGGAGCTGGCGATGGACCTGTGCGACAGCGACAGCGAGTGAATACGCAGGAGGCTGCACGTGCGTTTCAGCTGGCCCGTGGGCGTGTGTGCTTCAGCTGGGTTCCCCACTTGCTGACCTAGTGGCTAAACATTTGCGGTCATGGAGCGCAGCGTGCATCGCACATCGTGTTCATGTGCGCGACGAATGCATCTCACTTCTCTGCGACAGCAGTGACACGCGCAAGCATGACAGGAGTCCCTGACGTTTTAAGTGTGCGGATAGTCGCCACAGCATCGGGTCCCGTGTGCCACCGCCCGATCACCCGGTGTGTGGCCAGTTCGTCCAGCTGTGTGCGTGGTGGACTGGTGGACGGGCTGAACCTCGCAATCGGAGGTTGACGAAGCCCGGCATTAGTGCATGTAAGGCCCCCCAGGCCAAGTAATACTCCGATCACGTGTGTGATACCGACTGATAGACGTAGCACAGATACAACATAACAGCGCTCTGTCGCCGCCTTCTGGCATGTGCATGCAAGATCCGGGGGAAGAGAACAATCATAGAATAGCATTTACAGCTGCGCCGTCGCGTACCGTGAGTGCCCCGTGGCACCCTGCTAGCAGTAACGCGCTCTCTCACACGCAAACAAGATGATTTTGGTCCACCCATGCCTCGCACTCCTGCAGTTCACGCCGGTCGTAACTCGCACGAGCCAGAGGTGGGGCCCACCCGGCGAGTGCCCACTCCATTCCACCGGGCGATCGTACAGTGCGCCGCGATCCCGGGGTTCCGACGTCTCGAGTCCGAATCAGCCGTCATCACAGTCAGTAAGCATTCTTGTCAGTCCCTTCCGGCAGCGCAAGTCGTCATGGTCGTATTCTCGTATTCAATCCGGTCAAGGTTGCTTCTGCCAGGCCCTTTATTTACTACCCATCCTGTGGCGCGCTGCAGGCCAAGCTGCCAGTAACGCTGCCGCCTCTAGGGCCACGCGCGGGCCGTCCCCAGATGGCCCCAAGAACCGAAACCCAAGGCCTCCGCCTCTGGAGCTCCAGCCACGCAAAGCACCCTGGCCAGCTCAGCAATCACGCGCCAACAACACACGCACATTCTCACACCCTAGCTCTGGGCTGCCGCCTGCCGCCCTCGCCCCCAAGCACACACACATACACACACACACACACATGACTTAGTTGTTGACGCGCGACAGGTACTGTCCGGTGCGGGTGTCGACCTTGATGGTCTCGCCCTCGTTGATGAACAGCGGAACCGACACCACGGCGCCCGTCTCCAGGGTGGCCGGCTTGGAGCCGCCCGACACGGTGTTGCCCTTGACGTTGGGCGAGGTGGCCACGATCTGTGTGTGTGTGTGTGTGTGTGTTAGAGATTACAAGGGAGAGTACTATGAAAGACTTGTGCGTGCGAAGGTGTGTGTGTGTGTGTGTGTTTGTTTGTGAGGGGCGTAGGAGGGCGCGGGGGGGGGCGTGTTACATGCATGGGGACGGGACGGAGGATTGGGAAGATGGAGGGTAATCAAGTAGGGAGTTGACAGCGGGAGAGAGGGTGGAGTGGAGAGGGAGGCGGGACAGAGGGCCAGTGCGCAGACAGTTGTTCTCAGTGCATGCACCTTGCCAGCACCACACGCGTTGGCTGCAGGACGCTGTGCATTGCGGTGCTTGCTGGTGGCCGACTCCCTCCCGCTAAATACACGCACAACAACGCCCCGTGCCTGTCCCTCCACGCCTCCATTTTGAAGACCCAAGTATGCGTTGGTGACAACAATTGCATCCGTTGGCCTCTCCCCCTCCTGTCTTGGAACCAGGATTGTAATACCCCCCCCCCCCCCCGGGTTCTCTCGGTCGGTTTCCTTTGGTTTCTGGAATGAACTACCCTGCCCCCCCCCCCCCACACACACACGTTACCCCATCCACCTACCCGCAGACCCCAACTGCTTTCCCCCCTGGCCCCCTTGCTCCCCCCCTACCTTGAGGTCCATGAACTGGGGCACATCCACGGAGATGACCTTGCCGTTGTAGAACAGCAGCTCCACGGTGGTGCCCTCCTGCAGGCGGGCAGGCAGGCACACAGGAACACATCAACACAAGCACATCAACACAACACCAGGCCAGGCCGGGACACACCAGGGATGGAACGGGTCGGTTCGGGAGGGCAGGTGCAGAGTTTTCGGGGGCCAAAGCAGCACATCGGTTGCGCTTGCGCAAGATAGTGGGCTTCACAGCACGAGGCGGCCTTCCATGCGTCCTGTCCTATCCACGCCACTCCTGTCCCGCTCCCGCGACGGCCTCAATGCCCACTTCGAACCCCCCGTAGTCCTCCAGCCCGCCACTGCCGCGCCGCTTTTACCCATGCCCACTACACCTATACACCTACCCGCTGGCACCATTTTATGACCCCACCCCCCGCTCCCGCTCCACCAACCCACCAGCCCCGTACCACCCCTGCAGCCGCCCCTCTCCCTGCATGTGACCCCACTCCGCTCGCCCCGCCCGCCCCCGCGCCCACACTGACCTTGAGGAACTGCGCCCAGTCGTCCTTCTTCAGGCGGGTCTCCTCGTACGTCTCCGTGTCCATGAAGATGTACTCGTCGCCCTCCTGGTACGTGAACTGGCCGTCGCGCTTCTGCACGTCGGCGGTGTTCACCTGCACGTGCGCACATGCGCATGACGCAGAGGTGAGCATGCTTTGCTGTTCTTGCTCTTGTTGTCACTGATGCCGGTGCCAGCCAGCGCAGCTCAAGACCCGGTGCCTGCCACCCGCCCCGCTCTCCGCTCCGCTCTCCGCGCCGCACCCGCTCTCCGCGCCGCACCTGCTCGCCCGCGCGGAACGTCTTCTCGACCACACCGCCGGTGAGGAAGTTCTTGAGCTTGGAGCGCACGAAGGCGGCACCCTTGCCGGGCTTCACGTGCAGGAACTCAATGACCTGCGGGGTGGTGATGGGGTGGGTGATGGGGTGGGTGCGGGGTGGGTGCGGGCGCACACCACACCACCATGCGGGAGCGGTGTGCAGGAAGCGGTGTAGCAGGACTCCGCGTGCCGCTCGTGATAAGCGCGCGAGCGAGAGCGAGAGCGCGGGAGAGAACGGGGGAGAGAGCGAGAGCGAGAGGCAAGCACCATCGTTCTGACTTCATCTGCCATGGCTGCTGTGGTGGTGGTGTCGCGCGGGCCAGAACTCATCACGCGCCTGTACATCTTGACACAGCCCCTTCACCATCCTGTTTGCCCTGCCTTCCCGCATGCACCTGCTGCTCCCCAACCCCATCCCGCACAACTAGTGGCTTCTGTGCGTGAGAGCACCGGGAGATGCGCACGCTCCCACGCCCATTACACCCCTCTCCGTGTCCCCACCTTGTAGGGCTGCTGGTCAATCTCCACGGTCAGACCGTTCTTGAAGTCGTTCCTGTGGATGGAATCACACAGCTGATGAGAGAAACGCTGAGACTTTGCAGATGCGGTGTATGTTATACACGTGGCGTGCGTGGGGCTGCGCTGGGCTCCGTCGAGTATACTGTACGGATGACCCTGACACTGCTCAGACGTGTCAAGCCCGGTCCGGAGCATGGTATATTCCAGCTTCGTACGCCGGGTGCCCCTGCGCCGCTGCATGGCCCAGATGCGCATGACGCCTCGCACACCACCATGGTGAGATCCACGTGGCGCGCAGGCGCCTCGTGGGCGCATGACCCTGACACCCCGGCCGACGTGCGGCGCTGCTGGCGTTTCGTCGCCGTGCAGAGTTGGTTGTGGTGTCGACGGGAGGGGTCCCGCCCGCCCCGGCCCAAGCTCAATTGCCATCGATCCCCGCACTCCGTTATGAATGCACCTTTGCCGTCGGCCCTCGCAAACCCGCATGCACGCAGCGTAGCGACAAGCTGGGCCACCATTTCCGGCCACATCTCGCTTGCTGCCACCCGAAGTCGCCGCGACTTACGAGGAGACGGTGCCGTTGACCACCACCAGACGGACATTGCGAGAGCGGATCTGGGGGCGGGGCGCCGCGCCAGCGCGGAAGGCCTGAGTCGAGCGGAGAGCCTGCATTGTTGCGCGGAGTTGTGGGTCCGGCGGCTGAAGGGTGGGTGGTAATGTGCTTTGAACCGGTGTGGTCAACAGCACTAACAGTGGAAGCTCCTGTGTGCAAGGGGAGGGGTAAATTCAGGGCTTTGCCTCGGCGACATGGGCGCCCAACCAATCGCTGAGCAAGTTTCTGCACTCGGTCACCACGGCCAAAGACCCCACCATAATTAAACATTTGCACATCTATGAAAAGTAACGGGAATAACACATGCACAGCACAGTGAAGCTATCACTGCACCAAAAGTTGCGCTAGCTAAAACAGTGCATAAGCCAGGCCGGTCTGCATTTCATATTCTAACGTGATTACTAGGCGATTGTTCTGCTCCATGGAACAACAGAGGGGCAGTTCGCGCGGGGAGGACTCAAACTCATAGCTCCGCCTGCAAGAGGATGGCGAGCGGGCCGGTAAGAGTGTTGCTATGCAACTAATGGGTAATGGTATGGTAACGGGCAACAGCGCGCGGAAGGTGTAGTTGAAGAAGCTTTTGGACCCGCGCATTCGAGCTGTTTTCCGCTTTATGCAGGAGCTGCTGCCCCCCACGTATGAGGGGGGTGGCGTCTTCGTCAATGGATTTCCCTCGGGGCCAAAGCCGTATGAGGAGGTCCTCACTTTCTTGCGCAAGGTGGGATGGACGTGCGCGCATCGGTCGATCGCCTTGCGCGGCAAACGCGCCACGACCGAGCCGGGCTGACAGAGTCTCTGTGCAGGGTACGGACCTCCTCAAGTATGGGCGCATCGGCAACCCCAAGTACCACCCGTTCCGGCTCTCAAACGACGACTTGGAACTGCAGTGGGAGTCCAAAAAGGTGGGGCGCGGGTGGCGAGGCAGGAACGTTGGCGCGGGATCCTGCGGCCTGGTGAAGCAGCTGGGAGAAGGCATCGGGGTAGCGTGTGCTGGGTTGGTGGCGGGTGGGGGGCACGCTTGCGGCTGCGCACCGTTTAGGACACCGGGGAACATGCAACACCCCATGCCTGCAACACCCCATGCCGCGTCACCCTCGCCAAACTCCTTGCGAACGGCTCAGCCAGCGGCTTTCGCTCCCCCTGCACTCGATTAATGCTTTGCCGTTGTCTGACGTCACACGTCTGACAGGGTCAAATCCGCCGAGTGCCGCTGGGCTGGATCACAAAGTGGCAGCGGGGCCAGGAGACATCGGTGTTCAAAAAGCACCCGCAGCCCAAGCTGGCGCATCGGTCCTTTTCCATATTCTATGTGGACGAGTGAGTCAAAGCTTTATGGCTTCTGTTTCAAGCGCACTTTCGCTTCGGCACCTGCAGCCCTAAGGCTGCTTGTTGGTCCACGCATGGCCATGCCCCTGCGCACGCGCCAGCACCCCCAGCTGAAACGCAACACCACGTCAACTCCACAGGAACAAGCGCGAGCGGACGCTGGACGTCATCTGCCGAGACCCCTACGAATTTGAAATGTGGTTCTGGGGCGTGCAGATCATCCGCTACTACCCGCCGCACATGATGTCGGCGCCGCCGCACCACAACGCGCACCCGCACTCGTACCAGGGCGCGTCCTCGGTGGTGCCGGTGCCGGTCAACGGCCGGGAGGCGTCCAGCCAGGTCCGTGCCGCGTGCCGCTTGGGGTGCTGGGGGCCGGGCGTTGGGGACGATATGCAACTGCTCTCTCAGGTGCTACTACGTGTTTGCTGATGTGGAAAAGGATTCGCTGTCGGCTGCACCGCAGCCGATACCGCCGCCTCTGGAGATACCGTCATTGCGTTCTTCCCTGGCGGATGACCGGCCGCCCAAGCCCACGCCCAAGGCGAAGCCCTCCACGGGTGAGGCCCAGCAGCCACTGCCGCGCCCTACCACTGCGCACGCCTGACTGACTCACAAGCACGCAGTCGTCACCTCCCCGCCCATGCCCGCCTCGCACCACCCAAGCAACCGCCTGTGTCTGCCGCCCTGCCGCTTGACACCCTCCCCCGCGCCTTGCCCCGTGCGCCCGCGGCGGACGACCCCGGCCTCCCCTCCCCCCCCCCCGAGCAGGCTTGAGCGTGATGGTGGGCGTGCGCAACAGCGGCGGGCCGGTGCCGGGCGGCCCGGTGCCGGGGCGCCGCGGCGACCGGCGCGAGCTGGGCGACCTGTACGTGTGGGGCAGCCTGGTCACGTGCGAGGAGGACGAGTGGGCGCCCTCGCGGCGGCCGCAGCCGGTGCGGGGACACATGAGAGGGGGCCGGCAGGGGGCGGGAGGGCAGGGCCGTCAGGTGTTCCGGCGTCCTGAAATGAGGGGAAGAGGGGGCAAGGCCGGAATTGTAAGCGGCTTTGCGGGAGCAAGAGGTCGCAGGGAAGCGGGAATCGCATGCCAGGAGCGGCCGACACGCGGTGCCCACGTGCGCCCCAGCGCATTGGGCGCCTCGCCCCACAAGTAAAATGCCTCTTTTGCGCGCGCTGGTGGCCGCAGGCGAACCTGAACGAGGAGGCGATGCGCTACTGGCAGAACAGCAGCGTGCCGGTGCTGGTGCAGAACGCCGGCAGCGTGGACGTGGTGCGCGTGGCGTGCGCGCCCCGGCACGCGGCGCTTATCACGCGCAAGGGCGAGCTGTACACGTGGGGCTTCGGCAAGAGTGAGTGGTGCCGCCGCGGGCGTGGTCGGAGGACGAGGAGGAGGAGGCGGCGGCGGCGGCGGCAAGGGGGTGGCGTTGTTGCGTGCCGTGGAATGTTGGCGGCACCGGTAACTGCTTTTTGTAAGGCCGGCCCTTCAGCTAAGCATCAATATGTGTGTGCCAACGCTGCCTGCCTGCCTTTGCCTGCTTCACACGCAGACGGCAACCTGGGGCACGGCTGGTGCACCAACCTGGCCAGCCCGCGCCTGGTGCCGCGCATGAGCGGCAAGGGCGTGCGCGCGGTGGCGTGCGGCGAGGGCGCCACTGCCGCCATCAGCGCCGACATGCGGCTGTACATGTGGGGCCGCGGCGGCGCGGGCCAGCTGGGCAACGGCTACGCCTTCCCGGTGGTGGAGCCGGCGCCGGTGCTGTTCCCCGGGCTGCGGGAGGACGCGCGGGTGGGTGAGGCGGGCGAGGCGGCCTGCGGCCTGCCCAGCGGGCGGGAGCGCGGGAGTGCGGGAGTGTGGCAGGAAGGCGTCGGCGGGCAAGGGAAAGAGGGCTGGGTTGGAGAGCTTGTGCTGACACGTGGTTGGGACAGGGGTCACGTGGATGCGGTCCGTGCGCGCACGCAGGTGCTGGCGGTGTCGTGCGGCCCCTACCACACGGCCGCCATCACGGAGGGCGGGCTGCTGTTCACCTGGGGCAGCGGCCTATTCGGCAAGCTGGGGCACGGCGGCACGGCCTCGGAGTACCGGCCGCGGCGCGTGGCGGCGCTGGAGGACAAGTACGTGACGTGCGTGTCGTGCGGCTACTGGCACACGGCGGCGGTGGCGGCGGCGCGGACCACGCAGAGGTGCGGAGGCGCGTGGGCGTGGGGTGGTGGTGGTATGTGTGTGTGTGGGGTGGGTGGGTGGGGCGGGCCGGGGATGGCAGGCGTGCGGGAAGCCTGCCTGCGGAGCGAGGAGACAGGGCAACGCGTGGCGTGGTGAAGGAGCAGAGGTGAGGTTAGGTTACTAGGTGAGGTGAGTGTGGCGAGTGTACACATTCTTTGACATGCACTGCTGCGCCGCAAACTTTGCAGGTCGCAATCGACCCCGTTTGGCACCGTGTCGACGCCTGCGGCCCTGCCCTCGCCGGCGCCGCTGCCGCCCTCGCAAAGCGCCCCATCCATCGCCGCAGCGGCGGTGGCGAGCAGCAAGGACGGCGGCGGCAGCGGCGGCGTGGGCAGCATCGCGGCGTTTGGCAGCGGCGTGAGCGTGGGCGGCGGGCCCGACGGTGCCAGCGGCGGGGCGCACAGCGGCCGCATGGGGCCGCGGCTGGCGCAGAGCGAGATGAGCAGCAGTGGGAGCGACCTGCAGGTGGGGGCGGGGCCGGGCCGGGCTGGGCTAATTGGTTGGGAGTAGTTTATCCCAGGAACCGGGCCGACCGGGGCTTCTGCGGGCTCGGACTCGAGACTATGTAGGGCTACGCAAGCAGCTTGGGCCACGAGTTGGCATCAGTTGTTGCCTAGGAGATGCTGCAAATGTGTTGACGGCTGGTGTATGATGGACACGTAGGCGGTGGTAGCGGCCGCCAATGCGGCGGCGGCTGCAGGCCCAAACAGCATGGGCGGCGGACAGGGTGGCGACCCCAGCAGCACAGGCAGCGCTGCCGCCGCGGCGTCAGCGGCCGCCGGCGCTAGTGCAAGCGGTGGCGGCGGCGGCAGCCTCCCGCCCGGGAGCGGCGGCGGCCCCAACGGGCCGCTGCTGGGCCCCATGCGCAGTGACGTGCTGAGCAGCAGCGTGGCATCCATGGAGCAGCTGAGGGACACGCCGGACGCGTCCATCGTGGGGCCGTCGGGTGAGCAGAAGCCGCGGTGGAAGTTGGGTGCGCCGCGGGGAGCAGCGGGGCGCTGATGGGCGCGTGCGACACAAGCAACGCCGGTTCCAACGCGTGGTGCATGTGCAGCCAGAGACCATGCCGAAAGGGGCCGCGGGCATGCGCAGCGGTGCGCCTGCGTACCTACGCCAGTAGGCGCCGCTGGCCATGCGCAGTCCGCACATCCGTACGTACCGTACGTACCGTACACTGCCTGGTGTGTGTGGTGTGCGCTCCTGCGCAGGCTCGGGTGGGCAGCTGTACACGTGGGGCGGTGACTTCTCCTGGACGGAGCCGGCGGAGCCCAGCAAGAAGGGAGCGGAGCATGCGGCGCCCAAGCGCGACCACCACGGCGGATGCCTGGGTGGGTGCATGGCTATGGCAGCTGCAGTCTCTGTACTGGGATGGGCACGCGGGCGGGAATGCCGGCTTCACGGCGATGGGACTGGGGGCACCGGCTTGCACTCTTTGACAAACGCCACAACGACACATCATTGATCGCATTGCATACGCGGTCTTTGATTTGCTTGTTTTCTCCTTGTGATCTCTAACACAACGACACCCGACAGGCCACGGCGACAAGGACGGGCGGCTGCTGCCCACACGCGTGCGGGGCGACATCGACAAGCACGGTGTGGTGCAGGTGGCGTGCGGCTGGAGCATGACGGTGGCGCTCAGCCGCGACGGCCGCGTGTATCAGATGGGCGGCACCGGCGCGGGCAAGAGCGGCGAGAAGAGCTGTCCATGGGAGGGCGCGCTGGCGCCCACGCGGGTGCGTGCGCTGCCTCCCGGGTGGTCGGGTGTGCCTGGCAGCCTCTCCCCCTGCGCTCTTCTGTTGGCAAGTTCACCCGTGTGTCTTAAACTTGAGAAGAGAGCATGCAAGCAAGCGACCCGGACACAAGTGGGCATCACGTGTGAACAGCACGCACCATGTTGTGGGCTCCACATGCTGCGCCCGCGCAGGTGGACGGCAACCTGTTCGGCATGTTCGTGGAGGAGGTGGCTTGCGGCATGCACCACGTGGTGGTGGTGGCCAGCCGCGTGCAGGCCAACGGCCACATCCCGGACGACCAGCGCCGCGTGCGGCTGCTCACCTGGGGTCGCGGCAGCGAGGGCCAGCTGGGCATCGACAGCGGCAGCGGCGGCGGCGGCATGGCCAGCATGAGCGGCGAGGGGCCGCTGGGCGGCCGCATGGGGCCGCCGCAGCTGGACTACTCGTTGCCACAGGTGCGCATGGCGGTGCCTTGGCGCGGGCAGGGAGTGGGACTTGCACGCGCTGCGCGCTAGGCTTTTGCTGGAGTTGCTGCCGGAAGGAAGGACGCGGCGAGTGGTATAGAGCGTAGGAGCGGGCCTGGCTGTCGTGCACGGCGAGTGAATGGATGATGGGATCGGGTCTGACCTCTTCGGGTGCGTGTACGCCGGCCGGCTGGCCGGCTGCAGGTGGTGACGTCGGTGGACGGCAAGCGTGTGCTGCACATCTCGGCCGGCGGCAACCACACCATGGCCGTCATCGAGCACGACCCGCGCTCGCGCCGCTCGCACCACCCCTCCGGCACGCCCGCCGCCACGCCCACCGGCCACCACGCCTACGGCGCGGCCGCGGGCGCCGCCGGCGGGCCCTCCTACAGCCGCCTGGCCCCCTACGCGCCCAGCCACCACCACGCCTCGCTCACCGGCTCGGCCAGCGACGCGCGCAGCCTGCGCGACAGCCACAACGGCGGCGGCAGCAGCGTGGGCACGGGCATGGGCAGCCTGCTTGGCATGGCCAGCCCCTTCCAGATTGCGCAGAGCCTGCCGGTGGCGGCGGCAGCGGCGGGGCTGCAGTCCCTGGGGCAGATGGTGGCCACGGTGGGGCCCAAAAGCAAGGCGCTGGCGGCGGCGGCTCTGGGCAGCACGGGCAGCGGCGGCGCGGGCAGCGACGGCAGCCGCAGCGGTGCGGCGGGCGGGGCCGGGGGCCGCACCGCGGCCTCCTCTCGGCGGCACGGCAGCACCAACAGCCGCATGGTCGCCATCCCGGCGCCCACGGCCGCGCCCTACCTGCCCAGCGGCGCGGTGACGCGCAGCGAGGCCAGCGGCGCCCACGGCCGCGACATGCGGCGGGCCACGTCGCGGCTGCACCACCACGCGGCGCACGCGGCGGCGCTGGCGGCGGGGCAGCCGCACTTCAACAAGAGCGTGTCCATGAACGCCGCGCACGCGGCCAAGGTGCGTGTGTTGCGATGTGCTGTGTGCGGTGTAGTCCAGTGGTGCCCCGCGCGACAGGGCTGCCTGAGAAGCACGGCCTGCAGGCTAGCCCCGTCAATGTTGGTATGTGCGTGTGCATGTGTGCGCGTGGTCTTGACTTCTCCACTCGTCCACCGCACTGCAGGCGGCCCTGGAGACCACGTCCGTCAACAGTGGCGGCATGGCCAGCCATCGCTCTAGCCCGCCCCTGGCCGTGGGCAAGCCGGGCGAGGAGGGCGACAGCAGGTGCGGGCGGTGCGTGGGGATAGGATAGGGCACGAGAAGGCGGGCAAGGCCGGGGTCGAAGCCAGGCGGGTGCTGCTGGGCGGGCTGAGGCGACTGTAGCTACTGCGTAATCCGTGTCTATCCCAAGCCTTGACCCAAGAAAAATTACAGCCGCATCGGGCTGCAGCTGCAGCGCGCAGTGGGCGATTCAGGTGCACCTGCGCGCCTGCTTTGTTTTCGGCCTGCCACGTGCCCTGCCTGCCTGCCTGCCTGCCTGCCTGCCTGCCTGCCTGCCTGCCTGCCTGCCTGCAGGTCGGTCAGCCCCACCAGCAGCTCGCTGTACGAGATCAGCTCCACCGCCGGCACCGACTTCGCTGCAGGGGGCGGCGTGGGCGCCACCTCTCTACACCGCCAGGCCTCGCAGCAATCGGGCGCGTCGGGGCCGGTGGGGGCGGCGGCGGTAGCAGCAGGTGTATCTGTCGCAGGGGCACAGGCGCTGGCGCGCGGCGGCCCGGGCGGCACGTCTGGGTCACACGCGCACCCGCACGGGCACCCGCCGCTGGCGCGCAACCCGGGCGCGATGTCCCGCGCTGCGGCCGCAGCCGCCGCAGGCCCTGCGTCGGTGGACGGCGACGTCAGCAGTGTTGGCGGCGGCGGCGGCGGCCCGGTCAGCGCTCGCTCGGACACGGACCTGGAAGGCGACTCGTACTACCAGGGGTCTGGACGCGGGCTGGACATCGTGCCGGAGCAGGTGCGCGAGCCGCTGGCGTGCAGGAGGGGGCGAAGGAATGGAAGCAGGCGGCTGTGGATAGGCGGGCCCCGCCAGCCCTTGACACGGCCCGCCAGCACTCTGCACTGAGGGGACATGGGTGTTTGGTGCTTCGGAACGCCCCTGCAGAGTGAGGAGTCGCCCTCCTCGCCGCCTGGCGGCCGCTCCTCTTCGCGGCTGCACGGCGTCTCGGGCTCCGGCACGGGCGCCGCGCCGCCGCACTTGGAACCGGGGGCAATGGCGGCGGTGGGCGTGGGCGTGGGCGTTGTGGGCACGGCGGCAGGGCGGTACTTGGGCGAGAGCGCAGACTCGGACAGCGTAGGGCAGGTGAGTGAGGTTGGTGAGGGGCAGGGGCACCCTATTTGGGTTCCCGCCGGAGCTCAAGGTGCCGGGGCTGCAAGTCATATCTTACCCTGGGTGCTAGCGCGCTTGGACTGCCCGTCCAATCAAGGCTGTCGCGACTCTTGTGAGCAGGGTTTCCTGTGAAGTGACCCACACTTACCTGCCCTGGCTGCCCCCGCGTCCCCTGCAGCACACGCCCGGTGGCAGCATGCTTACCGGCGACACGCACCCCTCGCCGCACCCCATGCACCCGCGCGTCGCGATGCTGGCGCGCGCCTCGGCTGGAGGCGGCGGCGGGGGCGGGGGCAGCGGCGGCGAGAGTGGCGGCGGCGTTGGCGGCGGCAGCCCCATGCACAGCGGCCTGCGCTCCAGCGCCTCCACCATGGACAGCTCCTACGTCAGCGGCGCCACCGGTGGCAGCAGTGGCGCGTCGCCCATGGCGGCGCTGCATACGCCCAGCCCAGGTGCGTGGGGGCAGACAGACGGTCACGACGGGTTAGACGGGTTGTGTTACCTTGCTGAAATCACTCGGCGCTGGCTCTGCGGGCTTGAGGGCCGCATGGGAGCGAGTGCCTGCTTGTGCGTCTGCCAAATTGGCCCTAACGGGCTACATGTCATACGTGTGTCCTGCCTGCCTTCTCTGCACCCTGCAGAGACGCCGGATGACGCCATCAGCTCGCACCCGCACCGCGCCGCGCACGTGGGCGGCCCCTACGGCCTGCCCGGAATGGCCACGCCCGGTTCCTCCTCCGCCGTGGCCGGCGGCGGCGGCGGCGACGAGAGCGCCACGCCGCTGCCGCAGCAGCAGCCACCCATCCCCTACGCCACGCCGCCCTCGCTCGGCGCCTCGCCGCTGGGCACACCCGCCTCCGGCCCGCGGCACGGCGGCCCGGAGCCCAGCGGCATGGGCCGCATGCCCAGCCTTAGCGCGGGGCAGGCCGGCCTGGCGGTGCAGCAGCAGCAGCAGCAGCGCGGGCGGGAGGTCAGCGTGTCGGCCTGGGCGGCACCGGGCGCCGCCGCGGCCGCGGCGGCCGCGGCGGGCGGTTTGGTGATGGCGCCCGGCGGAGGCGCGGGGATGCCGCAGCCGGGGCTCTACCGCGGCGAGGCGTCGTTCCGGGCGTACGGCAACACGGGCGATGGCCACAGCGCCGCCGCATCGGGCGTGGAGAGCGCGGCGTCGGGCGGCGGGCACTACCGCGTCGGCGGCGGCACTGCGGGCGGCGCCCGCCGCGGCGGCGGCTCGCGCGGCCACTCACGGCATGCCTCATACGACAGCGCCGACGTCATGTCGGGCCGCGAGGGCGGCATTGCCAGCGGCGTGGACGGCGCCATGCACCAGCGGTCCGGCAGCATCTTCGAGCTGGTGCCGCCAGGCGCGTACCTTGGCGGCGGCGGCAGCGGCACGCACACGCCGCCGCGGCTGACGTCGGTGACCCTGGCGTCGCCGCCACGCGGCGGCGTGGGCGCGGGCCACGTGCCGCCGGCGGTGGCGGAGGCGGCGCTGGCGAACGTGGCGCTCAAGCAGCAGAACGACCTGCTGATGCAGCAGGTGGAGGCGCTGAGGCAGCAGGTGGCGCTGCTGGCGCAGGCGGCGGGCATGGGCGTGGCGGCGGCCGCCGCCGGCGGTGCCGCGCAGGCAGCTGCCGCCGCCGCCAGCGGCGGCCTGGGCTACCCGCCGCCGCTGCCGCCGAGCGGCCCGCCGTCGATGCCCATCCCGGTGGGCGCCGCGACGGCGTCACCGGTGGCGACGATGCCGGTGTCGGTGGCGCTGCCGAGCGGCGCCGCCGGCGGCAACCTGGTGGTCAGCGGTGAGTCGACCACCGTCAGCGGCGCCGGCATCCCGGTGTTCCCGGGGCCCGGCAGCACCGGCAGCAACGGCAACCCGCTCGGCGCGCCCATGCTGCCGCCGCCGCCCATGCACCTGCACCACGCGCTCAGCAACGCGCTGGGCGGTGCAGCGGCGGCGGCGGCCTCCGCTGGCGCGGTGGTTGGGCCCGCAGGGGGCGGCGGCGGCGGCATAATGCCGTACGCGCCGCCGCCGACGCCACAGCAGCCGACGCCGGGTCATGGTGTGGGCCTGCCGCCGCTGAGCCCCAGCGGTGGTGCAGGACGCGCTTCGGCAGGGCCGGTAATGATGATGGGACCGAGTGGCGGCGGCGGTGGCCCGCCGCCGGCGAGCGTGACCGCTGCCGCCAACGCGGCGGCGGCGCGGCACCGGCGCTCCACCTCCGTCGACGTGTCCTCGCTCATCGCCACCCGCGACGGCATCGGGCCAGCGCGCGACTACTTGCCCTCCGCGTCGCAGCAGACGGCGGGCGGGGCGCCGCCGTCGCCTGGCGGCGGTGCTGCTGGTGGCGGCGGCGGCGGCGGCGGCCCGCCGATGCTGCTGGGGACCAGCTCGCTGCGGGAGATGCCGCTGGGTCACGCCACGGCGCCGCCGGCACTGGAGGCGCTGCGGATGAACCACCCGGGCATGTCGCTGGCGCAGGCGGTGAGTGCACAGGAATCGGGATTGTCAAAGGCGCCCCGACCTGCCTTTCCACTTTCCGCCTCCTTCATGACACTTGCTGCGCTGCGCTGCCCCGCAATGTCCCCCACAGGCCCTGGCGGAGGAGGAGGACGAGGGCGTGGACTCGGACGAGGACGAGCCCGACGAGGGCCTGACCATGGACCGCGACCGCGACAGCCGCATGATGGACGGCGACACGGCCGAGGACGACATGGACTCCCGGCTTGCCGACGGCGACAGCCGCCTGCTGCAGTCGCGGGCCCTGACCGGCGGCGCCGCCAGCAGCACCACCGGCCGCGACGCCGGCGCCGACGCCGACGTGGAGGAGGAGACCGAGGAGGACGGCGCCGGCGGCGCCGGCGAGCGCGTGAGCAGCGGCGGCGGAGCCGCCGCCGCGCACCGGCGGCGCCGGCGCCACGCGGCCGGCAGCGGCGGCTCGAGCGTGGGCTTGGGCGGCGCCGGCGCCGGCGGCGTGGGCGAAGGCTGTGTGACGGTCCCGCCCATGTCGATGCTGGCGGCGCAGTCGTCAATGCGGCGGCAGCTGTACGTCACCGTGTCGCCGCAGTCGTCATCGCAGCCCGCCACCAGCCGCCACGCCGGCGGCTACAGCGGCCCGGGCGAGGCGGCGGAGTCGTCGGCGGCGGGCGGCGGCTCACACCTGCTCGGCGACCCATACGCTGCCGGCGCCATGGCGTCGGGCCAGCGCACTGACGTCAGCGAGACTTCTAGCGTGTCTATAAGCGGCGGGGCCGGCGGCGGGGAGGGCTACAGCGGCAGCGAGCAGGGAGACGGCGGCGGCGTGCGGCCGGCGCCGCGGCGGCACCGCGGCGGGCCGCGCGGTGTGTTGGACCTGCAGCACCTGGGCAGCGGAGGCGGAGGCGGAGGCGGCCGGAGCGGTGAGGCGGCGTGGATCGGGCGCCGGGCGAGGGAGTGGGAAACCCAGTGTACGAGGCCGGTGCGGGCTATATAATATAATTGTTACATGGGTTCAGCAAGTGCGGTGATGGTGCCAGGGTTGTCCACTGTGCTCCTCAATGTTGCGGTGATGGCATGTGACGGGGTTGTGGGGCGGCGCAGGCGGCGGCGTGGCAAGTGGCGAGGAGCTCTTTGGCGCGGCCTCGGGCGGCGGCATGGCGCTGCCCTCGGCGGCGGCGCTGCAGCAACAGCAGGCGCAGCAGCACGCGCAGCCGCTGCCGCCGGACGGGCAGATGTTCCAGTACGTCCCGGTGAGTGAATGACGGGTCTCAGCCAACTTCATCCGGATCTCCAGGCAGGGAATTTCTGGGCTCAGGTCTGACGACCGCCACGCTGTACGCCTGCAGGAAGGGATGCAAGTGCCCTTACCCTTGTGTTGTTGCGCCGCTGCACGTTGCAGGGTGTGTTCATCACACTGCGGCCGCCTGCCGCACCCGGCGGGCGCGTGGAGCTGTGCAAGCTGCGCTTCAGCCGGCGGCACTTCAGCCAGACCGAGGCGCGGCAGTGGTGGGACACGCACCGGGCCGAGCTGCTTGAGAGCTACCACGTGAGTTCCGATGCTTGCGCCCTGGAGCTGGCCGGGCAAACAGGGGATTAGAGGAGACACTGACATGCAGTGGGCGTTTGGAACCCCAGCAGCTGTTGGGCGAGCTAGTTGAAGCTGACGTGCCCCAATGTGCCCCGTTCCGTTGCAACCTCAAGGTGACGGCGTCCGTGGGCGGCAGCAGCGGCACGCACGGTCCGAGTGGTGGCGGTGGCGGCGGCGGCAGCCGGGGCGCGCAAGGCGCGGCGATGCAGGGCGGCGGCTACGCAGCCTCGCCCTCGGGCGGCGGCCTGGCGCCGCCGTTGCTGCCCAGCCACTCGCCGCAGTGTCCGCCGGAGCCGCCGGCGCAGACGTTGGCGCACGCGGGGTCGGTCTCCCACACGCGCGGCTTCAGCAGCGACACGCAGGGCACCAGCGCCAGCGGCGGCGCGGGCACCGGCGGCAACGCCAACCTGTACTTCTCAATTGGGCCGGCCGGCGCCGCCAGCCCGAGGCCGCAGGGCACCAGCGGCGGCAGCGCCGTGGGCACCGGCGACAGCATGACGCGCTCCACGGCGGCGTACTGGGCGCCAGCGGCGGCGGGCGCCATGTCCGGCGGCGCGGGTGGCGGCGGTGGGGCTGGCGGCGGCGGCGACCCCTACGCCGCCTGGGCCGACCACACGTACACCGCTGATGACCCAGCCATGATGGCGGCGGCGGGCATGGGCGGCGGCGGCATGCAGGGGCAGGCGGCAGTGGGCAGCGCCATGCCGGCGCCCATGGGCATGCCGCCACGGCACCACCGCTCTCGCAGCGGCAGTCGCCATGCCAGCGGCGGCGCGGGGGTGGCGGGCGTGCCGCCGCAGGTGCTGCTGGCGCAGCAGCAGGCGCAGTGGGCGGCGGCGGTGGCAGCGGGGCAGGTGCCCATGAGCTTGGGCTCGGGCGGTGGCGCGGTGACTGTGGCGCCCTTCCAGCAGCACCCGCACCACCAACACCACCACACGCGGTCACGGTCGGGCGGCGCCGCGTCCTCGCGCTCCAATCTGTCCAATCGCTCATAGGCATCCCGGTGTGATGTGTCCGGAGCTCAGTTCTAATGCAGTGTACATATGATGTAGGTGTGGCTGGAATCGGTGATGTAGGTGTCCAATCAACAACAGCGCTGGCCGCACAGCAGAGGCGCATGAGACCAAGGCCGCTGTTGAGGGACTGTCCTGAGGGAGAAAAGGTTGCAAGGGCGCAGTGATGCAGTGGGGATAGTTGCTTGCCGCATTCAGATGATGTGGGCATAGCGTGGGGGCATGGGACTGCAGGAGGTCATAATGCGATGCGGCTTTTCGACATGTGGTGGTGCCGGCAGGGTTCCACGGCGCAAGTGCCCGACGTGCCTGCGTCGGCAACGTACGAGTTGGGATACATGTCCATCGCGTGTTTCTGTTTTGTGTTAAGAGGGACATGCGAGTGTACGTATGCGTCAGTACTGAAGTGATATTGCGGCAGTGAATGAAGCATGTGCACGTCACACCAACAGAGGCATGCCGTGACCCACATCGCAGCGGGAGTGGTGTGTGCACGGGGGCTTGCACCGTGTGAGGCCCCGGGCAGGCTCTAGGCCGCGCCCGGGGCCTGCCCAGGGGCAACTGCTGGCTGCGATCAGACGGGCTACGGACTGCGAAGGCGGACTTGCGGTGGTGGGTGCAGAGGGAGCTCGTGAACAGCTACTGTCTGTCTATTGTCTAGCGCCGTGTGGGCTGCCGGTGCGCGGAAACAGAGGCGCGCACAAACTGGTAGACGGTGAGGTAGAGGCGTGCTCAAGTGCACAAATGCACCAGGAGGAGGGGTACTTGCTGCTTGTGGGCATCAGTGGTACAGGTGATAGCGGACACGGTAGGCAGCAGCAGGCCAGGAGATGTCAGTTACGGGTGGCGGCTGTTCGCCAGTGGCTGGAGCCGAGGGGGGCGGGCGGAAGGAGCGGGGGCACAGCTTAAGGCCCCTGGTTGCGTCCGCGTCGCAACGAGTAGTAGTGTGTAGGACGGCATTGGATGATTGAGTCTGTGTAGGCAGAAAGCGAAGTTGGCTGCGCCGTGAACACCGCGCTGGGTGGGCGCTGTGCACGAGAGCTGCAGGTTACGGGATGACACAGGCATCCTGCAGTAGCTGCTCTGGGTTTTGGTGCGCATGCTTCCATCTGTCACAACATGCACAGCAATGGGAGATGCTAGTGAATGCTGAGTGCCGCTGGATCGCTTGGGCACGCCTGCAGGGGTCAAGGGGTCGGCGCGTGGGGTCGGCGCAGGGGACTCAGATCAGCCAGCCTCCCGTGCAGCGTGACGCATCGGCCCGTGTAGGCGAATTGGGTTATTTGCTCCGCTTGGCTTTCCGAGACGCTTTACTGAGTTTACTTGAATACAAGACAAGTCGCACGCTGCCAGCTCCATACTCGACAGCATCACCAGAAACAAGAGCAGCGACAGCAGGGTTGCGGCAGAAATGACCGGCGGTAAGCGCCTGGCTGCTCCCGCTCGCGCACTCATCCAACTTACATGACCTGCCTGCACTCATGGAGGCGAATGCTGCTGCCGATGGCACACACACACAGGACAACGTCATCTCGCCCACTTTGCATTCACATTTTAGCGCATGTCCGTAACAGGACACGGCAAGACGCCGCAGCGGGACCCGACGGAGAGCTCCAGTGTGGAGGGTGTGCCCTCGCGCTCCAACTACGGCGCCGAGCACACGGTGACCATGCCCCAGGTGCGCGCGGGCGGCGTGAGGCCGCCTGCCTGCTACAATGCAAGAAAGCGGTTCGGCGGACGAGGTAGCGGCCAGAGAGGTTCAGCAGGTGTTCCGGTCGTCCCGCGGGTCCCGCCCGCTCAGAGCCCCGCCCCCCCGCACGACTTCGATCTCTCCCCAAGCTCCATCACTTGCTGCTGGCCAAACGTCGCCCGCCCATTGCCCCTGCCTGCCTCGTCGCCATGCCCACCACCACCCGCCTGCCATCAGGAGGAGGGCGTGGACGTGCCCCGGCGGGTGGTGCCCATGACGTCCGAGGACGAGCGCCACATGCGGGAGGTGCGTGCGCGTGGTTGCGTGTGTGCGTGTGGATGTGCGTGGTTGGGTGCGTGCGCGGGGGTATGCAACTGCTGGGCGTGCCAGGGCAATGCAGCCCGCGATGATGACTGGCTCTGTGTCCCATGCAGTCCCGAGCCCTTGCCCCCAGCCCAATGCCGAGCCCTGGCTGCTTCACAGCCCCCATACTTCCTAATTGACCCACATCCGGTCTTGGTCACCAATTCACCCGACCACCACTTTTCACGCCACGCCGTACCACGCCACGCCACGCCAAACTCCCCCCCCAAAGGACCTGGGTCGCGACCCTCAGCAGCTGGCGCAGCGGGCGGCGGACGACGCGGCGGCGCGGCAGCAGCACGCGGCGGCGCTGCGGGCGGCAGCGCCCGGCAACAGCCTGGAGGAGATGGCGGCGGGTGAGCGAGCGAGATGCTGTACGGCAGCGGCGCAGCGGGCTGCAGGCTGGGAGCATGCCAGGAATCTGGACAAAGCGGAACGAAGGCGCATGGCTAGGTGTTTCTGAAGGTAGCGAGGCCGGGCGCTTTGGGTGGCTGCGGCCTGTGCGACACACCGCTCCTCAGTCCGTAGCGTGCTGATGCCCCATGTGCGCACACCTGCGGCCTCCCACCTGCAGGCGACCCGGGGCGCAAGTCGCCCGGCCGGCGCCCGGCGGAGACCACGCCGCCCGACTTTGTCAACGACAAGTTCAAGGAGGTAGGTGCACGGCAGGTGGTGGCGGGTGGGCGTAGGGGGCGGGCCGCGGGCGGGCGGGGGTAGCGGGCAGGGGTGCCCGTGTGCATACCCTGCTGTGCAAGGCCCGTTCCGGGCTGACTTCAACGGACCTTTTAACCAGATGTCGTTGTGCTACTGTTAAGGTTGCTTCTGCACTGGGCTTTGGCTGACATCTTCCGACTACGGCGCTAGCTCTCTCTGGCTGAACACTGCACCCACGACGCGCCCGCCCTTTCATCGTCTGTCCGGCGCCCTGGTCATGATGCTGCAGGTCAAGTACCGTGACGCGCCCGAGGCTCACCTGTTTGAGAATGAGGACAAGTAGTTGTACAGTGTACAATGCAGGCGGCAGCTAGGTCGCGGCAGGGAATCTAGCTGGTAGGCGTACGACGGTACGAGGTGTAACGGACATAAGGTGTGGATTTGTGGCCCTCCCGCGAATCCAGCAGCGCTGCGTCTGGCACGGTGCACCAGTGGGGGCGGAGCATGTGCAGTGGGGGCAGCCAGGCTCGGCACAAGGCGGTGCATGTAACATGGATGGCCGCTAGTCCTTCGGGACTTCGATGCGTCGCACTCCATGTTCCTGGAACATAGATGGACAGGGGAAGCGGCCGCACAAAGGAGATGGGCCTTAGCAGTTGAGAATGAGCATGGCTTCCGCAAAGTCCACGCAGCTCCCGTCCGCACCTGCACCGCCCGTGCCCCTAGACGCATATGAATGCACTAGAATGTGCATGACTAAATTGCTAGTGTGTTGTCAGACGTTCTTGTCATGACTAGCGGGCAGAATGAAGGGCGGCCAGCCATGGACTGCCACATGTTACCTTGTCGGATGGACACAACCGCAGGCTGCTCCGGGGGCACCCCAGAGCGCAGGAGGCACTACTGGCGCTGAGGCACGCTGTCGTGCAGGCCACGCTGACCACTGGCTCCTCGCCGGGGCCTTAGCAGCTAAGAGTTGGCATGGCTCCCGCATGAAGTCTACGCAGACCCCGCCCAAGCACCGCCGGTGCCCCCTGCTGCATACGTGCACACAGCACGCGGACGTGCCCGCAGCGCTCTACACGATCTTTCGCTGGCGCCGCGAGACGGACCTTCCGCACGCCAGGCTTGCAACGCTCTGCTCGCAGCCTTCTGGCACGCATGCGTACTTCGTACCACGTCACTGCCCATAGCCTGCAGGCTGTGTCACTTTGCGGGGCTCGCTGTGACAGGCGCGGCACGGCAGCGCGGTGTTGCCAGTGCTTGACAGTGCTGCGGGGGCCTTCCCGGCACGTCATCAGTACCCTAGCGGCGTACAACCGAATCTTTCAGTATGTACCACTCGGGCAATCGAGCAGCGCGCCGCTAAGGTATCCGTCACTCCTACAGTTGTGCGTGCAAGATGCAGCACCCGCGTACGGTGCACAAGCACAGACATCTCATAGCCGCACGCGTCTTAATGCCGCCATTGCTTCCATCCTCCCGCATCTGTTCGACCACGCCCATCCGCTATTGACACGCCGGCAAGTTGGCCGGCAGGTGTCTTGCCAGTTTCAGGTTCATTGGGTTCGTGCACGGCAGAGGGCGTTCACTTGGGTACGTGCAATGTGTATGCGTTCATGTGCATCGCCGATTCCCCAACCTGATGACACATGCAGGTGATGAAGCCTGACCATGCAATAATGTATGGGCATGTACAATCTATTATCTCAAAAATAGCTCAAAACGCTAAATCTAGAATACGTTAATTAAACGCATGCCGCATAACGTCAAGGTCGCTGCCATTAGCGCAGCAGCTGGCCCCACATAACACAGGCAATGCCCCGTGCGCACACAACGCATGCCACCTGCTGCACGCGGGCGAACACATGCCAGCACATGATGCGGCCCTGCCTCGGGGGATCCACATTAAACAATAAGCATCGAATCTGACTTTGACCCCTGCGTCACAACTCGAATATGTACATGCATAACATCAACAATCAGAGCGCATGCTTGGCTCTCATGGCCACGACGACCTGGCGGGCGGCAGTACAAAGATACTCAGCAGCAGAGTGAGGCCCAAGGTGTAAGGGCTAGTCGCGGCCGCACCAGCAACCCCCCCATAGTCGAGCTCGGGTGGAGGCGACGGAGGTGCAGGTGGGCTGGGAGGCGGCGTGGGCGGCCGGGGCGGGGCTGTGGGCGGCGCTGGCGGCCGCGGGGGACCGGGGGGCGGCGGGGGCGGCGGGGGCAGCTTGTCGGGAGTGGGGTCGTACCGCCATAGCATCTCGTTCCGGAGCAGGTAGATGGATCCAGACTTTGGATCCACGTATGGATGCTGCACGAATGAGTCCTCAAACGGCTCGAGGCGGGGCAGGTCCTTTGCCCAGATCAGTTTTCCCGTGGCCACGTCAATCACGTGCACGGAGGTTGCGATGGAGTCTTCGCCCGCGGCAGGATCGTACACGTAACCGTTGCCGTACACCACCAGCCTGCAGCTGTCGTACGCAATGGCGGGCGGCACTGGCGGGTAGCGGATGGTAAAGTTCAGTGTGACCTTGGTGGACTGGAGTGTGACCAGGTCGGTGATGCCGATGCGCTGCGGCCGGTTGGGCGGCGGCGAGGGCGAGGGCGAGGGCGACGGCGAAAGCGGGGCGTTGGCGTCGCGGGGTGATGGTGGCGGCTGGCTGGGCGAGGCTGCTGCCGACCAATTGGCGTCCATGAGTGTGAAGTGGATGCCGTCGGCTGTGAGCGGGCTGAGCGGGTTGGTGGTGCGGGGGCTGGACAGGCTGGACAGGGAGGGGTCGACCTCGTAGCCGCGGACCTCGCCCGCCGCCGTCACGGCGTAGTAGGGGTAGCCGGGTGTGGTGGAGGGCTTGGTCAGGCGCACCAGCAGCCGCTCAGATGACACCTTGATGTTGGGGGTGCGTGCGGCGGCACAGGGGCGGAGGGCAGAGTGATTGGCAGTGAGTTGAGGGGTGGATGGGGGCTGCCAGGCACACGCCTTCACGCCTCTTACTCCATTGTTGCGCGTGCCACGCCCCCTGCGCCCTGCCCCCTACCCCCTGTGCCACGCGCCCTGCGCCCCTTATCACACACACCTGCAGGCTACTGAAGGCCGCGGCGGGGAAGGTGGCCTCCCAGGCCAGTGTGCGGGTGGCCAGGTTGAAGGCCAACAGGGAGTTATTGGCGGTGGGGAGCACGGCCAGGCCGCGAAAATTGACCTGCATGCGTGCGGCAGACCATGATGCGTGAGAGGACAGGCAGGCAGGAAGGCGGTAGGGCAGGCAGGAGTAAGCCAGGCAGGCAGCACGCGGCTGTGGGAGGGATCCCCGAACTCCAGCCACCCCCGCATACACGTTCTGCTGAAGTTGATGGGGGTTTCCCAGGCGGCAGCAGTGAGCTGCTCGTCATGACATATCGTACAACCCGACCACAGCCCTTTACCTTTGCCCACAACCCACCGGCGGCACAGCGAAGTTGCCGGGCCCGGGCCTCAGCACGCGGCCCCCGAACTCCTCATGTGTGTACAGCAGGCTGCCGTCGCTGGCGTTGACCACGTACAGCGCCCGGCTGCTGGTCAACGCAAGGAAGCCCAGTTGGCCGGGCTGCAGCGGCTGTCCCGCATCCAGCGCGTCGAACAGCGCCGGATCTGTGAGAAACTCGCCTGTGCTCGTTGGGTTTGCTGTTGAAGTCGAGGGCAGGGCTGTGATCCAGGCAAAGCCGAGCGTGGGATTGCCTGCAGTGACATCGTTCAGGGCCGAGATGGAGCCGTTGTTGGACTGGAAGGAGGTAAAGCTGCTGTTGCTATTTGTCAGGACGCCGCCGGTGACAGGCGCGGTCGTGCCAAACAGCGCTGCGTGCAGCAGTGTGCTGCCGTTGCCACCGCGCGCTGCGAAGAAGGCTGCATGGCGGTTGCGGGGCCCTTCGGACTCCAGCACACGCAGCACGACGGTGGGCGTGGCGTAGTGGACAGTCATCATGGAGTTGAGGGTGGGGGGCCACAGCGTGCCCAGCCAGGTCCCGGAGGAGGTGTTCAGGACCTGCAGGCCCGCAGCGCCCCAGCCCGGTAGGCGGTGGCTGCGCACCTGCACGTTCAAGTGATGGAAGGATCCAATTGCAATGCAAGTTGGTGAGAGGGCTGGGTGGACCGGTCGTTATTCACAGCGTGCGGCGTCATAACTAGAAGCAACACAGGGCTTGAGGTCAGACGCAGAGGCCAGGCATCTCCCAGAGGACAGCACTTCTTGTGGCTTATATAGACATACTAGGCATTATTTCCTACCTTGACATACATGATGTCGTTGACCACGGTCAGGGGACCGGGGGCCGGCTGCCCACGTTGTCCACCCAGACGTTGGGCGGCATGTTGAGCGTCCACCGGCCCTGGTAGCTGCTGCCCCAGCCAGACGACGCAGCCGGGGCGCAGTTGGGCAGTGCCGCCCTGACAGATGCAACAGTTGCCAGGAAGCTGACTAGTGCAGGCAGCGCTCTTGCTGCGGGTGCTGTACTCGGGCATCGCCATGCAAGGACAGTGCGTAGCGCAGGCATCGTGCCGGCAGCCCGACCTGCCTGCGCGCTGACTTTTCGCAACTTCTAGGACCTAAAACATTATAATTGGTACAATCTCTAAGTGCAGTGAATCGTGGGCAACTAGTGCGTTTGTGCGAATGGGCAAAGTCAAGAAAGTCCCGAGCCTTCGGAGACCCTGTCTGTACGCTATAGGCCGCAGCTCGAGAGCTTTGATGATAAAGGCTCGATGAGGACTGAAGTAGATTCCTCGAGGCCACGCAGCTACTCAATCAGCGATTACCAACCTATTCGCACCTGTTCAACCCAATCCTGGGCAGCTTCCGATGATGCCGTACTCGTGCGAAAGTGTGGAGCGCTGGCCCGCGACCTGCATTATGTATCGATGAATTTTACGTACCGTATCAGGTAACAGGCGGGCTCGTGGCGCCTGCGCCGACTCCAATTTGAAGGTGGAAATTTGAAGTTGGCTACACCCGTGGCCATTGGCTACAGTACCCAGCCTTGATAAAGACATGCGCTAAATTGCAAAACGAAAGCGCGGCGCGCCCACAATCAGCAATTTCAAGGGGCGACTGACAAGTATAACAAAATATCCAAAGGTTCGTCGTCAGTTCATGCGCACGAAGCATGTAGTAGTAGAGTAGCAGAAGGGTGACACGTGTGTTCCCAGGCGTTGGTAGCCCCCAGGGGAGCGCGCGCGTGGGTTGCTCGTCTTCGGGTTGTCTCTTGTCGGGGGTTTCGTTTGAGGTATTAGATTGCATTGGTTACAGGAGGGACCTGCTGACGCAGTTCGCGAGCCAGCGAAAGCGTACTGGAACTAGTACGAACACCCTGCTCTAGACCTCAGGGGCGTGCCACCTGCAACGCCGACAGCCTACTCTGGGCCTTGGGCTAGTAGGCCTTGCTCCCATGGGAGCTCCACCACTTCACTCATCCAAATCCTCCTCAAATGTAATATACGCTGGTTTGTTCAGTCTCATGCTGCCATCCTCCCTTCTTTCAATCCAAGGGTGACCTGGTGGGGTTTTATCCCACCCCCTTGGCTTGATGCCCAGGCTCACGTACGATTGCAGTCTTGCCCAAAAGTCTGCTATCACTTGTGTTTTAACTCTAGCCAGTGTCGCCCCGTTCCCTACGTATCCTTGCTCATTCCTAGACGCAAAAAGCAGTCTCCTTCCGTAGTCCATGGCCGAAATCGCCGCCAAGCATACGACATCCCAAATTGCCTGTTGAATTGTTTGGTGAGGCGGTGCCAGTAGCCACAGGTTTCTACGTTCCACAATTATTTCAAACAGGCTATCCTCATCACCAATGTCCGCAGAATCTTGTATATGTGTCCTCAACGCCTTCGCAATTGTGCACGTACTGAAGTGGTGTACGCGGTCGGAGCACGCATCTGCCCTTCCACACGGGCAATTATGGCCTTGTCCTCGGTGCATGGAGAAGCCCGAGAAGCCGCCGACCGCTAGTCTCCAATACGCTTCTTTCTGGTCGGCTTCCCACTTAATTTTCCATAGCCGCTTGTATGTGCTCGAGATGTAATTTCTGTCTTCCGTTGCCACCACCTCTGTATTGCCCATGTCCTTCGCCTCTCGAATAAACTCTTCGTGTTTCACTTTTAATTTATCAAACGCTTCATTCATCTGTAGGTACGTAGCTTGCTTCACTGTTACTGTCGCCAGCGGTATTGGTATGTTGCTCAACTTCCACCCCAGGCACCCAACGATGTGGTCAATCATAACTGCATACCTTTCTACGGCATTTGCATTTCCTGCCTGCCTTGCTGCCTCTTCCCATCCCTCCGGTAGGTGGCCAATGAGGCTTTCCAGGCGTCTCAACGCGTCTATCCCGTTCCTCAAAGCCCTAGGCATCATTTCTATTCCCTGTCCTCCGAAAAGGCCCGTGTCGATCACATCTTCCTTATATATTCGTGTACATTCGCTCCGTATCCGAGGCGGAGCTCTGTCTGTGGTTCTCAGGCCCCCTAGTTTCTCCTTCATCCGTGCAAAAGAGTCCAAGGCCCTCACTGCGTCGCCAACTGTATTAATTGAGCCTAATTGAACTACATCCGAGAACCCGTTCTCCAGTGTCACCTCATTGCCATTCCGCTGCCTGCATTTTAGAATGGGGTTGCCCCATAGTGGTGCCTCTGACACCCACGGTTCTGCTGTAAGCCTGCTGGCATCAATAATTGTTGGTTCCGGTAGGTGTGTAATAGCCAAGCATACTCTCTCAATTAATGCACAGTCCGTATCAATTATTTTCCCCATAACCGTCGGCTTCCCTGTCGTGGGGTGCTTGCGTGCCGTCAAGAGCGCCAGGGGTTGCGCCGCCGGGTGGTGAAGGCGTACTGCATTTTTCAAGTTGAGCGCCCAAGGTGGGTTAAATTTTAGGAGGGTGCAACCACCTCCCGCTACGCCTCGAATCCCTAGCACTGCATGGCGAGCCCGCACGTGTTGCAGCATTGGCAACATGCCGAAACCGCCACATTTGATTGGTAGACTTAGAATCGCGTTGCTGACTCCCGGTAGCCGGGCGTGTGGGTTATTGCTGTATGCGGCTGGTGAGATTCCTCGGTCTACCAGGGCTGTGGCGTTACTAATAATTTTTTCCAGTGATCCATCCGATGGTATGCCTTCGAACTCCAATTTATATAGCGCTTTACTTAAGGCGTAACCAGAAACCGCTGCCGCCCTGCCAAACGTCGAGAGCGACATTCCTGCAATGCGATTCATACATGCATTAGCCTTATCCAGCGAGGGTGCCAAGCTCTGCACCGGCGTGGGGCCCTTGTTGTTGTTGAAGTGCACGCCCAGTGTTTTTGCCGATTCAACCATTCGTAGAGATGACTGAGGCTGTTCTGCCCCTGCTGTGGTGTCCGTAGCACCAATAATAATAGTTTCTGATTTAGTTACGTTAAGGCGTTGGCCTGAAGCCTTTCCAAACTGCTCCATAGCATTGATAAAGGCCGGTATCTCCGCCAGGTTACGTAGAAACTGCGAGTAGTCGTCTGCATATTGGGATGCTTTCAGTTTATGTATGTCAATGCCAAAGCCTTGGCTTGAGAGCCATGCGAGAAGGGCTTGAGCAATTGCTAGGTATAGTAGTGGCGCTAGCGGGCAGCCCTGTCGAACACCGGCTGTGAATTCAATAAATTGCGAGAGGTGACCATTGACCAATGCTGCGGAGCGTGTACCGTCGTGTAACAAGCGCACCCATTCCAGGAAGCCGTCACCAACACCAAGTGCTTCCAAGCATTCCAACATAAATTCCCGGTTGACTGTGTCGTATGCTTTATGGAAATCCAAGAAAGCTACCACTCCAGATTCATTTGACCCCCTGAGGACGTGTGGTGCCAGTTGCAGCAACGCAATATTATCGGCAATCCGTCTTAGCGGGAGGAAAGCTGTCTGTTCTGGGCTGATGGTCTGGCTGAAGGCCTTCGACAGCCTAGTAGCAAGAACCCGTGCTAGGGTGCGGTAGTCTGTGTCAAGCAGTGTGATAGGTCTGTAGTTCGCTGTCACAGTTGGGTCTCCAGCTTTGTGCAGGCAACATATCACTCCGTCCAGGAAACCCTTTGGTAGTCGCTGCTGCTGGGCTGCTGCTGAAAAGACTGATGCTAGTATTGGTGCAAATTTGTTGTCAAAACGTTTGTAAAGGTCAGCTGGGATGCCATCCGCGCCAGGCGCCCTTCCGGCTGGTGCTGCTTTCAGCGCCTTGGCCACCTCCTCCCTCGTCACAACAGGGCTACCCATCTCTGGAGCTACGCCCGGGGGGCAGCGGCGCCCCGCTGCCCGCAGGGCCTGTAGGACAGTTGCGCGGGCCTCCGAGTTGGTCGTTGCTGTGTTACTGATGCCGCTCCAGAAGGTAATCATCTCCTGTGCTAACTTAACTGGGTCAGACGTTGTGGCTCCATTACCGCATTTTAGAGCATGAATACGCCTGGATGTGGCCGGTGGGCGTAGGAGTTTAGTCATAATTGGGTTCGGTTGCTCTCCCATCCGTAGCCATGTGTGTCGGGTGCGTCTTTCTGTAGATACGCTGGCCTCCACCGCTGCGTGAGCTGCTGCTGTACGTGCTGACACTGCGTTATGCGCTAGGTCGTGGACTTGCTGTCCTCTAGTGGCAGCCCGTTCAACTGCTGCAAATGCCTGAGCTGCCGCTATGTTGGCCTGTGTTAGCTGTTCTGTTGCTGCATGATGCCGTCGAATTGATTCCTTATTAAGATGGTAAATTGTAGTAACCATTGATGATTTAAACAATGGCCACCAGTCAATTATTGCTGTTGGGTTGGACGGCATAGTGGTCGCATTTTCATCAAACCAGTCCATAAACCTCTGACGAAGGTCGCCGTGGTCCATAAAATATAGCTTACATCGCCGTAGCCCTTTACCAGGCTGTTGCTGTACTGCCGCTGATGACGAGGGCGCTAGACGACAAATTACCATACGGTGGTCAGATGGGGCACCATTCTCCACCCGACATGAAGTTATATTCTCGCTGATGGCTGCTGATGCCATAATTCGGTCCAGGCGTGATGCTCCAGCAATATTCCTGGTTCGATAAAAATATGTATACGAGCGTAGAGTCGGATGCAGCTGTCTGAAGACGTCTACCAGGCCCGGGTACGCTGATGCAAGCTGGTTGGCTGTTACGCTGTCTGCTGACCGGGCGTCGGGGTTCGTGCAGTCAAGCTGTGGCTGCATGACAAAATTAAAGTCCGCGCAGATAATGTTATGTTTCCCATTGCTGGCGAGGGGAGCTAGCTGCTGCTGGATAAAATTGCGCTGTCCCGCTGCACTGCCTGATGGAAGATATGCGCATACCAGGTTGAAGCTGTGTCCCCCCCATTCTAGCGGTAGCTGTACCAGGCGTCCGTCATCTGATCTGGCCTCCACAGTTTCAGTTGCCGTGAGCTGTTCTGCTAGAGAGCTCCTGACGAGGATGGCAACTCCCCCAGCCGGACTTCCATTCGGCCCCGTGCTGGCTGGTCCCCAGAACGAGAGATACTCACTGCCTCTGATTGCTGTTGCTGCAATAAAGAGCTGTTTCCTGGCTGTGTCAATAAGATCCGCCGTGACCCGTGTCTCCTGTAGGCAGATAATATCCAGCTGTGCTATTTCCCAAGATTTCATCAGCGCAATCAGACGCTTCGCATCAGGGGTGCCCCCTCGGTGCGAGAGTAGGCCGCGTACATTGTGCGTCGCTATACGTAGTGGTCGCAACAATACACGGCCGCCCTGTCTGCGCTTACGCATTATGCCCCAAAGGGCGAAGGTTGGTCCTCATCCATGAGCTTGAGCGAGGGGGCAGGGGGGTCGCCCTCCTCGTCGTCCACGGATGCATAGCCGTTGCTGCTGCTGTCGTCACTGTTGCGGTTGCTGGTTGCGCCGGCTAGGTTGACCGGCGGCGGTGTGTTGCCGTTCATTCTACGGCGCTGGCTGCCGCGTTGCGGCAGCGGGGTTACCTGCTGCAGCAGGTCAGGGACCGCAGCAGGTAGGCTGGTGGTCTCGTCCACCTCCCCTTCCGTCGCCGGTCCTTTCGCCCGCTGCTTGGCCCTTGCGTTCTCCGCCACCGTTGCGGCTGCTTTGGCTATGGCACCGCGGCGGTGGCGGTCGTCCTCCACCACCCGATCGCTATTAGGTGCGCGAGCTGTCTCCACACCGCCTGGTCCTGTGGGCTCAGGAGAGCACAGGGAGGCGTTTCTCGTTTCGCGGCTAGGCTTGCTGTGCGCGGGTAGGGCAGGTCAGCCGTGGGCTTGGATTTCTAGCGCTGTTTTTGTGAGCGCTCTCGCCAGTCCAGAGACTGGTAGGCTGCAGAGGCCGTGTGTCGGGCCCGGGTCGGAGGCAGGCCCACAGCTGTAACATTAACTGATGTAGTCTTGGTTCGTGCGCGCCTCCATGAGCACATCTTGGCTCGGAACGCCCTTGAGTGCCCTGGTAGGTGTTCATCCGGATGCACACTATGGAATGCAAGAAGCGTCAGTGTCCTGCAGTATAGGATACGTTTACGTTTTCGTTTCGCAATTTAGAGCATGTCCGTATAGGCATTTCCCATTGGTGATGGGAGACTGTTCACGGTTGGACGGGGTGGTTAGTGGCCAGGGATGGGCCTGGATGTGGGCGGAATGTGTAGTTCCACGACACACAAGTATGACAACCCTGGGGACGGCGCCCTGGGGCATCTAGATGTGTCTTTCGCCCATATCCTACTACATTTGGTATCGAACATTTGGGCACACCGTGGCACACGTACGGCGCATCATCGCACCCATTACCGTGTGTTGGAAGTCGGTCAGGAACATAGAGTGACCGAAAGCGTGTCAAACCCCATGCAATGGGACACGCAACCAGCGGACTGTTAGCCGACCCTACTCCGACTTGGCTAGACATTCTAATTCGGTTTCGCATTTTTAGCGCATGTCCGTAACATGCTTTCGACCTACCATTATTCCCATGCACGGCATGCAGCTAAACTGCCCTAGTGCTCAACACTGTCAACACACAGGGGCACCTGGTCCCGGTGCTCCAGCATCCGCACGTTGCTGCCAAGTGCACGCCCCGCAGCGCACCCCTGAGTTACTCACCGCGTTTAGCGTACCGTGTGTCGCGTTTACACAAACACGTTGACCGTCGTCCATAGCTTTGGCCACAGCGTCAGAGGCGTACCACTTGTGTGCATGCGTGGTGCCTGATTATGTGGTCTCACCTGGTCTCAGGTACAAATGGGCGACACCAGTGTTTCGGGAGGTGGGCACCGGGAACGGGCGGTGAACTGGCTCCGTGCGTGGTCACCGTGGCAGGCTTCCCTTCGACATACGTGCGCCAAAGGAGTGATTGCCTGCATAGCGTCAGACAGGGTTTACTGGCATGGTCCACCGCATTCGCGGGCGGAGCGGGCGAGGGCTGCGGCGGTGATGCTGGTCGCCTCGTCTTCCGACGCGTGGATCCGCACTTCCCTCGGAGGGCTGTCAGATTTCCTAACAGGTGCTGTAAGACTGAAATCTTTGCACATTCACATATTGAAGGTGAGTAAGGCCTCTCGGAGCGGAGCCGCAGCGCATCTGGCCCGCACAGTCTTCCTGTGCCGCTCCGTTTTGCAGACTCCGATCGAATGAAGCAGGCCGGGGCACAAATATAAATCACAAGGGGACACGGCAACAAAACAATCTGCAAGTCGACCGCCACTTCTTTGGTCAGGGCTTCAACACCAAAACACCCGTGCAGTCAGCTCTTTCTTTGCCAGTATGATATTGAATGGGCCGTCAGTCACAAGGTCCTGCTATTCGGCCGGAGCAGCGGCCGCGCGAGAAGAGGGGCCTTAGCAGTTAAGAGTTGGCATGGCCCCCGCATAAAGTCTATGCAGACCCCGCCCCAGCACCGCCAGTGCCCCCTGATGCATAAGTGCACACAGCAAGTCGCCGTGCCCGCAGCGCTCCATTCGAGTTTTCGCTGGCGCCGCGAGCCGGGCCTTACCGCGCGCCAGGCGTGCAACGCTCTGCTCGCAGGCTGTTTTGCATATGCGTACTCGCTGCCTATAGCCTGCAGGCTGTGTCAAAGCGCGGGACTCGCTGTGAGGGGTCGGTACGGCAGCGCGTTGTTGTGTTCAGCCCAGCCTTGCTGAGGCGTCGTCAGTACCCTAACGGCATACAACTCAATCATTTTTTGCTGTGTAGTGGCAGTCTTGCTTCATTCTAGTGAACAGTAGAGGGCGTCACGGCCCCGGCGAAGAAACCAGAACTGAGGCCTCTTTCACATTAGGCCCAGGTCTAGGGTTAGTCAATCAAGGTTTACAGGCAGCTCAATAGTGCTGGAGCATCGACACGCGGGGGAACTCAGTTCAGGTGAGCAAATGAGACCCGGGTGGTATCGCCACTCGGCGCGTTGAGCTGCGTGTTGAAGATTGGTTGAGGCTGTTACTATGAGCTATCGCTGGAATTGAGAGGCCCCGCCGGCTGCTGTCGGCGGTTCACGCGTTTGACGTCCACCGGGCCAGTTAGCGGGGATGCCGGGTGCTCCGCGCCTGCGACGCAGGCGTGGCCCCTGCAGCATGTATCAGCTGCATCATACATAGCACTGTGTTTTTGCGGGGACATGTAGCTGCGTGAGCCAGCGGGACGGGCCCCCGCTGCTGGTTGTGGCACGACCCAGGGCTTTAGTTGTACGCGTAGGCCTGATCGTCACCCTGTTAACTATGCATATAGCGGTGCGCAGCGGCCTACTGCTGTTTCTGCTCTCCGAGTTCTTGAGTAAATCAATTGCTCAGGCCTTCTGGGGACGCGACCGAGCGGGGCGCGGGCGCGCCGTGGGATCCTTTTTGCTGCGGTCTCGCGCAATGACAGTATGGTGGAGCTGTCTATGGCCCAGCGACCGAGGCCGGAATTCTCGTCTGAGGGCAGGAACTTTCGCTTTTTTCGTCGCCGGTGATGCCTTGCGATACGGCCACGTTATCGAGCTTACATGCTGTACATTGGGCACGCCAATTTGCGCTCCAAGTGGGGGCGGGCCAGCTAAACGATTGCAGCCATGGTGCAACGGCGCACCCTGCTGGCCCGGCGCCCACGCGATGGACGTAAGATAGTGTTACCATGGTATATGGTCTTTCACTTATACGCCCTTGTAGCCTTGGGGCCACCCGGCGCGGCGCCTTAGTTTGCCGCGCGAATCTGCGTCCGTGCTCACATACACCGTAACTGCGACTTGTTATTGCAACATTAAGTGCTAGCATGCGTGTTAATCGGTTCCTACAGGAGCATAGCAGCGACGCGCTCACGAGCGGACCGCGGGCGTGTCGACAACCGCGGCCGTTAGGCAGCCACACCGGCGCAAAGCCGCGGAGCGTCAGGCTGGCCCCCCCAGGTCGTGGGGCGGGCGCTAATCCGGGCGCTGCAGCCATGGAAGACCCGACCCATGACGGCATGGAAGTGGACGGCGGTAGGGGCGCGGAGGCGGGTCTACTGAAGGCAGCTGCACGCGCCGCCACGGCCGCACCAGGTAGGCACCCGGCGAGACCCCCAGGGGCCAGGGTGTTGGCTGTGTTCTGGCAACACGCCTCTGACTTGAGCCCCCGAGCAAATGACAAGCTGCGCAACTACCTTGCAACGCGGCGCGGAGTTTAGGGTTCCACTAACAGCCCGTAATAGTGCACAACCGTCAGCCGGTTCTCTCACGTACGGTGCCACACCCGTTTGCGCACCGCACAGGCTTGACCGGCCAGGACCAAGCAGCAGCCCCACTAGCGGCAGCCCTTCGCGCCAATGGGACCGAGCTTGCACTTGCGAACCAGGCTTTGGCGGCCGCAACCAAGGAGCAGCTGCAGCAGGTGCAGCAGATGCGGCAGGCGCAACAACAGCAGCTGGCGGCCATGGCCGCGATGGCGGCAGGCATGGCTGGCGGCGGCGGTGGCGGCCTGCAGGCACTGGCCGCGCGCCTGGCGGGCATGAACCCTGGGGGTGCCGGTCTCGACCTGCAGCAGCAGCAGCAGCAACAACAGCAGCAACAACGTGCCGCCGCAAATGGCACTGGCGCCGCCGGCACTCTGGGGGCAGGGCCCGCCGCCAGCCCGCGCGGCGGCGACGCGGCCATCGTGCCGGCGGCTGGGGAGGCGGGCGAGGCCAGCGGACCCAGCGCCGGCAAAAGCACAACACAGGAGGACCAGCAGCAGCACGGCGCCGAGGCAGCAGCAGCAAGGCAGGCGGGCGGCAGCGCCGGGCCCGGCAAGTCGCCGGCGCTGGCGGTGGAAGCTGCGGGTGCGGCGGGTGCTGAGCCCGCGGCCTCGCCCGCCGGCGGCTCGCCGGTCCGTAGCGGCGCAGCTGCCACCAGCACCAGCGCTGGCAACGGCAACGGCAACGGCAACGGCAACGGCCCCAGTACCGGCGGCGGAGAGGACTGGGTGGGCGGGGAGCTGGTAGCGGCGCTGCTGGCGCCACGGCTGCCGCTGGCGGCGCTGGGCCTGAGCCACGCCACTGTGGAGGGCATGCCCAAGCAGACCTTCCTGGCGTTGCTGCGGCACGTGGGGCTGAACCTGGTGCCGCTGGGAGGCGGCGGCGGCGGCGGTGGGCTCGGAGGTGGGTTCGGAGGTGGTGGCGGCGGCGGCGAGCAGGACAGCCTTCTTGCGCGGCTGGTGCTGCAGCAGCAGCTGCAGCGGCACCAGCAGGCGCAGGCCCAGCAGCAGGCGCAGGTGCAGCAGCTGCAGCGGCGCGAGGCGGCGGCGGCGATGGCCGGGCTGATGGCGGGCGGGTCGGGCCTGACGCCGGAGCAGGAGGCGATGCTGGAGACGGCGCGGGCGGTGGGAGGCCCGGCGGCGGTGGCGGCGACGGCGCGCGCGCTGCTGGCGAGCGGCCGCGGCGGCGGCTTGGCAGGCATGCTTGCCGGCCTTGGTGGCGGTGGCGGCGGCGGCGGCGGCATCGGAGGCAACTTTGGTCCCAGCGTGAGGCAGCAGCAGATGGCTGAGCTTGACGACCGGGTGGCAGCGGGCGTGCGGCAGTTTGGGGAGCTGCTAGCGCTGCGCCGGGCCAATGAGGCGGCGGCAGCAGCAGCCATGATGGGACCAGGAGCTGCGGCATTACCATCGCCAGCGGCGGCGGCTGCGACGGAGGCGGCGGCGGGAGCGGGAGGGGGAGCGAACGGCAAGGCGGCGGGGTCTGCAGCGGAGGCGGAGGAGGTCCGGAGCAGCCCCGACGGGAAGGAGGTCACGCCCAGCACGGCGCAGTCGCCGGCGGGCGGCGTGGATGGTGCGGGCGCGGAGTTGAACGGCAACAACCAGGCCGCCAGTGGTAACGACAAGGTGCGTGTGTATCAACACCGGCAGTTGATGGCCGCTTAAATTCACACTGTGCATGACGAGTTGGTGTGTTGGTGATGGAGCGCCTCGTTTTAGCTTAGGATGGCTCCGCGCGGTGACCAACTCAGACTGGCTCTGACTTGACGCGCAGGCTGAAGGCGCTTCCAAGGAGGCCACGAACGGACCAGAGCCATCACCAGACGCCGGGGACAAGGCCTCATCGGCAGGTGAGGACAAGGCGGCGGCAGCAGTCGCAGCTGGAGCCGCTGACGGCAGCGGAGACGGCAAGGCGCTGTCGCGGCAGCCCACAGAGCGGGAGGGCTCAGCGCCCGCGGCAGACAGTGGCGGTGGCGAGGCCGGGGGGGCGTCTGGTGCCAAGGCCGAGTCCGCCGCCGCGGAGAAGTCGGGACAGGCCGGCGGGACCGCGGCCGGCGCAGCCAACGGCCCGTCCACCCCCGTGCAACAGCTGCTGGCACAACTGGCGGCGGCGGCGCACAAGCAGGAGGCCGCGGTGGCGGCAGCCGGCAGCACCGCCAATGGCAGCGAAGCCGCGGCGAGTGGCGGTGCCGGCACCGGCAGCAACGGTGCAGGCGGCGGCAGCGTGACGAGCAGCCTTGAGGCTCTTGCTCAGGCGCTGAAGAACGGCGGCGTGAGCGGCCTCAACCCGCAACAGGCGGCAGTACTGCAGCTGTACGTTCAGCACCAGCAGCAGCAACAGCAGCAGGGGCTGGGCGGCCTGGGCGGGCTGGCGGCGGCGCTGAGCGGTGGACTGGGCGGCGGGCTGGGCGGCGGCGGTGGCGGTGGCGGCAGCCTGGCGGTCCTAAGTAGCTTGCTGGCCGGCAGCGGCGGCGGCACAGGTGCGCAGCTGCTGCGCGCCGTGGCCGGCGCCAGCGGCGTCAACGACTCACCGCTACGCGGCGACGACGGCAGCGACGCCCTTACGTCTGACGGCGCCCTGGCGGCGGCGCGCGCCGCCAACGGCGGCGGCGCCAGCACCTCGGCTCGCGGCGGCGGCGGCGGCGGTGGCCGGCAGCGGCTGCCGGAGCCGCCGGCCGGCGCCAAGGGGCCCACGGGCCTGCAGCTGCTGCGCAACCTGGCCAACTCCAACGGCGCGGGCGCGGCTGTGGCGGGCATGCTGCTGCAGAACGCCGGCCTGGGCAGCAGCAGCAGCAGCACCAACGGCGTTAGCATGACTGGGCTTGCCGGGGGCGGCACCCAGTTGATGGATGAGTTAGAGGCCATGGGCCTGATGGGACGGCGTCCCGGCGGCGCCGCAACCTTGGGCCGCAACGGCGACCTGACAGCGACGCGGGCAAGCGCAGCCAATGGTGGCGGCAGCAGCACCCTGGCGACGCTGCTCAAGCTGCAGCAGCAGCAACAGCAACAGCAGCAGCTGCAGCAGCAGCAACAGCAGCAGACACAGCTCGCTCGGCAACAGGGCAGCGGCGACTGGGCAGGCGCGGCGGCAGGGCAAGGCGCCAAGTCGCCGGCAGGCCAATCCTCTCCCTCGACACAGCAGCAACAGCAGCAAGCGCAGCCGCCACAGCAGACCAAGCGCGAAGCAGAGCAGCCACCGCAGCAGCAGCAGCAGCAGCAGCAGCCTCGGCTGAACCTGGGCGCTGTCGGCAGTGTGCCGCTGCCAGAAGACCGCTCGGAGCGCCTGGCCCTTCTGTCAGAGCTCCTCCAGAACGCGGTGGCCAACGGGCAGCATACGCTGGCGGGGCTGGTTCGGCTGCAGCTGCAGGCGGAGGCGCGGGAGCTGATGGCGCCCCCGGAGCCGCCCGTCAGCGCCAGCTCCACGGTGGCCGGCCTCAAGGCCCAGGTGGCGGACGCGCTCGCAGCGCTGCACGAGTCGCAGCAGTCCGTGACCGCCGCCGCAGCCGCCGCGGCCGCGGCGGGCGCAAACGTGTCGGTGGCTGGCGGCGGCGTGGGCGGCAAGAAGGGCAACAAGCGGCCGGAGAACGGCAACCTGGCGACGCAGATTCTGAAGCGGCAGCGGATGGCGTGGGAGGCGGCGGCGAGCGCTGGCGGCGGTGGCGGCGCGGGTGCAGAGCTTGGGCTGCAGCAAGTGCAGCAGGCACAAGCGCAGGCACAGGTACAGCAACAACAGCAACAGCAGCTGCTGCTGCAGAATGCGCTCAGCGCGGCAGGCGCTGGCGGCGGCGCCGGGGCGGGCTTGGCGGGCCTCTTGGCAGCCAACGGTGGCGGCGGCGGCGGCGGGGCGCTCGCTGCTGCCCTGGCGTCGGCCCTCAACGCCAGGGCTGGTGGCGCGGGTCCTATGCCGAGTCAGGCAGAGCGCCTGGCAGCGGCTTTGCGCGCGGCCAATGGCGGCGGCGGCGTTCATGACGGTGTGGCTGGCAGCCCCGGCGGCTTTGGCGATCCGGCTGCGGCAATCGCTATGGGCCTGGCGGGCGCCGGCGGGGCCGGCGCCGTGGGGCCGGACGTCGCCATGGCGGGCCCCCCCGGCCTTCCCGCCGGCCTGCACCCGCTGCAGCTGCGGCTGCTGGCGCAGCTGCAGGCCAGCGGCGCGGCGAACGGCGGCGGCCCGGGCGTGATGGCGGCGCTGGCGGCGGCGGGCGGGCACGGCGGTGGCGCCGGCTTCCTGGGGCCAGCAGTGCCGGCGCCGCTGCCCTCTGCGCTGTCTGGCCTATCCGCCAGCTTCCTGGTGGGCGCGCTGGTGCCCAAGGGGCGCCGGTCAAAGCGGCAGCGGCAGCGCGCGGGTCCCGAGCGCATCGGGACCATCCTGCGGGACCTGTACCAGCCCACAGCACGCGAGGTCCGCGAGGTACGTGCGGGGCAGGCGGCCCGGGGGGGGGAGGTGGGGGCGGGTGGGGTTGTGGTTACCAGCCCAAAGTAAACCAATCTAAAGGAAGCGGAGTTGAGTAATGCAATTAAGGGGGTAGCCATCCAGGGGGGCGGGGCTGCGCTGTGTCCTGGTCCTGAAGGACAGGGACCCGGGAGGCGTGGGTCCTGGGGGGTGACGAGGGCACGGTAAAGGTGTGTGGGCCTCTTGGCGCGCCACCCGAAGCGCGGGCTGCTCGAACCGTGTTGCAGGTTTTGCATCGCCATGCGTGTGTCGCCGCCTTCCCAGACATCACTTTCATAACGCGCCCTCCTCTCGCCGGTGCCGCGCTGCAGAACGAGGCCGCGACCACCAACGCCAGCGCCAACGGCAGCGACCGGCGGCAGTTTGGCGAGCTGATGGCGCTGCGACGGGCCAAGGACGCAGCGGCCTCGGGCAACCCGCTCAGCGCGGAGCAGTCCCAGCTGCTCGCCGCCATCACCGCAGCCGGCGGCCACAAGGCGGCGGTCAGCGCCGTGCTCGCCGGCAACGGCGCCAGCATCTTTGGGCGCGGCGGCCCGGGCGGGCGCGGCGGCGGCGGCGGCGGCGGCGGCGGCGGCGGCGGCGCGGGCGCGGGCGCGGGCGCGGGCGGCAGCGGTGGCGGGGGCGGCGCCGGCGGCGGAGCGGCGCCAGTGGCGAAGAGCCGGCGGAAGGGCGGCGCACCGTCGCGCGCCGCAGACTGAAGGGTGATAAGCGGAGATTCACGCGAGGGGCAGAAGGCTGTGTTTCGCAATGGTCATAAGGATGGACGCGGGATCAGGGGTTCCGGAACGTGTCGTGATCTGACTTGTGCACCAATGCAGCGCTGTGTAACGGCGCATGCGGCGTGCGGGCGCCGTTGCTGCACGTGCACGCATGAATGCACACATGCCGTCTGAGCTGTGCACTGAAGTTGTGGCGGTCTGTGTGAACGCGCATGGGGGATTCAGCCTCCGGACAAGTAGCGGAATGAATGGCGCGGAATTATCAACTTGTCGGCAAGTGCCACAGGCGCCTTGCCTCACACAATAAAAGAATTTGTCGTACGACTACGACGAGGCTGCGGGCGTCCAGAGCTGAACTCTTCAGGGTTGTTGGAGCTTAGCTGGTTTGAGGCCCGGTTGGGCGGCGCAACGATGCACTGACGCTTCTGGCAAAGACGGCGTGGTGGGTACAGCTAGGGCATGGAGGGCGCGCTGTTCGAGAGCGCTCCACCTTACACATACAAACCAAACAATGCGTTCTTTTGTTCTGCGGGGCCACTGCACGGCGCGCCGGTGTTCCTGATTGATGCGGCGTGTTCATCGGTAAAGCTGCTTCACTGCGACAAGCTAGCGACAAACAGCTCATGTGGGCCTCGTGAGCTTTGTGCGTTGCGCGTCTCTAAGGTTCGCTGGGTGCAGGCAGGCAGTCGCGAGGTGGCCTGTTGTATGTCTAGAAGGTTGGGCATACCGGCAACTGGCATGCTGTTTGCGAAAGTGTGACGGTTGCATAATGACGGAATGGCCTGCGGCGCGCCGGTCGGCAGCCGGGCTACTGTCGTGGCGAGCAGACACATTGCGAGGAGACTAGTTTCGTCGGGGCCGGCTGCGCAAAGGCCGGAGGCGCGCAGGCTGGGCTGCAGGTGTGCGAGTGGCAACGGTTGAGGGACAGCTCGTGACCACGAAGGCGCGCACGTGTGAGCTAATTCTTTTTTTCCCGAGCAGCCTTGCAGAGTGTTCACTTGTACTCCGTTTCCGCGCGCGCGTGTGTGCGTGTGCGTGTGTGTGTGTGCTAGTAAACGTGCAGGCGTGGTTGTGTGTGTGTGTGTGTGTGTATGTGTGTGCTCCAAAGCCAATGTGGGTGTGGAGACACTGCTGCATTAGATCCAAAGAATCTCAGCTAGTGCGGACTATTGGGCGAGCGTATACATAAGAGCTGGAAATGCACTGTGCAGCACGCGACACGCGCGTCTAAGTGCGGCGGAGTCCAGGGAAGTGGAGACTGCTAAGCTTCTCGCTTGAAGAGCAAGCGTGTCTATGTGATGTGAAAGCGCTGATGGGGGTCTAGGGTCGAATGCGTCACATGTAAGGTGGGCCAGCACGCTCTCGGGGATGGCCTTTCGATGCCACCACGCCAGCGCCCACGACTTGATCCTGTCCATGCATGGCCTTCGTTCCTGAGGCACGGAGCCGGGATGACGGGTCCGCGGCAAATGCATGGGGACCGCAGCCAGTTTGGGAACCGGTCTCTTCAGATAAGCAGTTCCCAGACAATCCCCTTGCATTTCAGCTTTCTGTCACAAACACAGCACACATCACCATATCACTTCCCCTGGCCCTTCGTAAGGTGTTGCTGGGGCTGCTGCCAGCTGCCGCGGGGCCAGCCATGCGTTCAGCGCCGCTCGAAATCGCGCGCAACGCCTGCTCAGCGCCTGCTCATACCGATAGGCAAGCGACACCCAAGTACGAGGAGTGCCTTGATTTCGCTCGCCGAGCTGAGTATGACGCGGCATCGGCATCTTTCGAGGCTCTTCTAGCGGCGGAGCCCACGCATGAAAAAGCGTGGATATCATATGCTCAGGTATTATCCATAGTATAATAATACATGGGAGGGATTGCATCACGCCCAACCTGCGCGGTCAAGGCCGGCGACATGCAACCAGCGTCCCACACACAGACCCACCCCTAGGCAACCACCTTCTGAGCAAAGCCCGCGAGTGCGCAAGGTGCTTCCACACGTCCAGATCGTATTCTAATTTGACGTGAATGCTGATCATTCCCGGCCTCCATTCCAGATGAGCAAGAAGAGGTACAAAGTGTTGGGCCAGCACACGCTGGGTGTCGAGGCCTGCTCGGCCGTCCTCAGCCGTGGTACGCAGGCGCTGCCTCGAGGGGCACGGCTGTGGCAGGCGCGGGGGCTCCTGGAGTTGCAGCAGGTAGGCCAAGGGGTGTGGCCGGCGTGCCGTGTGCACGGCATGGAATGTGGGGCAGCGGGACTGGGGCTCCGCTGTGAAAATTGTTGGTCCAAAAGTACACGCTCGTTTCACGCACGCAAAGGATACACTGGTGCTGGGAGCACTGGTCATGGGAGTGGGCGCAGAATGACTATGTATTGCCTGGCCATGCTCTGGGTTGGTGCTATCCTGGTGTGGGACTGGTGCCGGGACTGGGCCGGGTGTCGAGGAGCCGTGCAACACCCACATGCATAGAGGGAGCTTGTTTGGAGCTTGGGTCACATTGATTTGGCACATGCAAGAAAAATTGTGGGCCTGACCCCTGTCCTAGCGCTTGGCACCTGCACTCCCTTGGAACTTCATGCTGCACGCCCACCCACCAGCAGCACGGAACCCGTACTAGTCCCGCAACTGACCTCGTCGTCGGACCCGCCGCTGACGCAGGGCCGCACGGAGCAGGCGCGAGGGCTACTGGAGAAGGCGGTTGAGCTAGACCCAAAGCTAGCCCCTGTGCTGAACTGGAAGCATGTCCGGGCGGAGCAGGGGACAGCCAACTCGGACTAGAGGACAGGGGCACATACGGCTTCACGAGAGAGGGCGGGATTGAGCGGGCTTACGGCCGGGGGAAGGGCGTCGAGGCAGAGGAGGGCGCATTGCGTTCCTGCGTGCTGCGCAGCCGCGCTACAAGTGGAGCAGATACAATACATTGTGTTGATGCGCAGAGGTTGCCGAATGTCAACTCACAAGAGCACTTCACTGCACAGTGTCTGGGTCCTGGGCCTCTTGTTGTCGTTGATGCACGGCAGCGGCGGGCTGGCAGGTGTGCAGGTAGGACTGGAGCACGCATGCAGCAGCGATCGGCCTTGTGTATTGACGAAGTGGATTTTGTACAGACATTCAGCGCATCGGTTGATCGTAAAGGCGGGCATGGGTGAAGCTGAGCCGCGCTGGTGGCTGCGAGTTGGCGCGGCCGGCGGAAGCTGAATGCATGTGCGTGCACGGCGTTGGGTAGTCGTCCCCAAACTGCCCACAGATATGGCTGAAGGTGGAAGCGCATGAATACATACATGGCTGCTTAATTTCATGATTGGTTGAAATTCCTTTTTGCCCCGTAGGAGAGCCGTAGGATCGATATCTTGAGCAAACAGCGGCTTCTTGGCGCTCAACACTCGGTTTCGGTTGAGGGGGTGCGCCAAGGTGCACCTTTCTGAGTAGCAAATTCTTGAAAGAAAGTAAGCAGTTGAGACTTGAGACTGAGGTCAAGGAACCTTCAAGCGCCGCAGAGGCAAGGTTTCCGATGATGGTTGGTACATACAAGACGAGCGGGGTTGTGCTACAACTACACTAAAGCAGCGTCAACGGGAACCTATGCACGCTTTGCTTCGCTAAAACCGCACACTGTCGTAACATTTGCGTTGCTCGGGAGTCAGGACGCTCCCAGACGCATCGGAAGATGCCGTTGGACTTGGCGTGGTTCGAGCAGCGTGGCCCCGTGTGTGGCCCCGTTAGTTTTGGCAGTGTGTGCTGCGCTGTGTGCGTCGTATGTTGGCACGAAGCCGTTTGTATTGAGTGGAGACATATTACATGTAGTAGGACAGTAGGTGGCACGGAGCATGGCCGGGGCCGTCGGCACTTGCAGCTGGTCCGCGGGGACCTGGGCCAAGGGAGTGCGGGTGTGGAGCCGTGGGGGCAAAACCGTGTGAACACGCAACATGCGCGATGAGCAGCTCATGAGCAAACGCTGTATAAAGTACACAATCTGACTTGACATACAGAGTAGTACTTTCAGCGAACGGAGAAGGTGACCTGGACTCAGCATGCAGAGCCTTGCAGCTCGGAGCCTGCGCGGCATCGCGCACGGCGCGAGCAGGATAAATGGGACGCGGCATGTTCCGCTGGCGCTGAGGAGCTTGGCGAGCCAGGCGCGCACGTCTGAGGTGGGTCGCGTCGATTTGCGTGTGGTGCACAGCGAGTTCACCTAGAAACGCGAGCTCGCATGGTCGCGTCGGGCTTTCGGGCCTGAAACCCACGCGAAGGTGTTAGGGAATTGCATTCGCGGTTCAAGGCGCTCCGCCCTGCTGGCGGGCAGAGCACGGCACTACCGCGCTCACTGGCACAAGCAAGCCTGGCCCTAGCCACACCCCACGCCACCGTCAACAAACGCGACCCCACTGTCTGCCCTCGGCAAAAGCAGCCCCACTGTCTGCTCCATCGCGCAGGCTGATGCCTCCGTGTCTGCTGCCTCCAAATGGCTGGCCCGCGGCGCGGCTGTCGTGGCTGCTGCGGGGGGCGCCTCCGCGGCCGTCGCCGCGTCCACCGACAACCCTTTTGACGGGTGCGTGTTTTGGTACCTACAGAGAGCTCTAGCACGCAAGCAGCAAAGGGTGATTGGATTGACGGCTCTGGAATCTAGTTTGCCGCTTCATGTTACAACACAATAGGGCGGAGGATGTGCCGCTGCTGACCACCAGCGGTGTCACCGTGAAGACGGGCGACGTGGCCCAGGGCCGGGTGGTGGTCGGCCTGCTGCGCCACCTTGGCTGACCTGTGAGTCCTGCTATGGGTGTGGCATGGCAGTTCCGCGGATGTCACATCATCATGCCTGTATGGCTGTATCTGCTGGGCCCGTAAGCAACCTAGCAAAGGATGGCACGTGAACATATACCCGCACGGTAATGCCTTGCCCCCCTCCCCCGCATGCAGTTCTGCTGGGAGCAGGCACAGGCCCTGCTCCGCGCCCGCCCGCAGTTCGAGGCTGCGGGATACAAACTGGTGGTCATTTCCATCGGTAGGTGTGTCTATGGGCGGCGCATGCAGCAGTACAGTGACTCGTCCCGCACCGCCTCGTTTCCGCACTGTTGTTGCGCGCCGCGCACCTGGCCACGCTTGGCTTCCGCATGCGTGCGCACCCCATTCCGCAACTCTGACGCCCCGCAATCCTCTGGCACCCCCATGATGACGTGGCGACAGGCACACCCGAGGGCGGCCGCCAGTTCTGCAGCACGCTGCCGTTCCCCCCGGAGCTGCTGCTGCTTGACCCCGACTACAAGCTGTACGGCCACCTCAAATGCTACGAGGGCTTCAAGGCCATGTTCAGTCCCAAGACCTGGGACGTGAGTGCCGTGAAGTGTGCGACGTTGTGTGCGCAGGCGTGACACATAACGGTGTGTTTCGCACCAGACACAGCTGTGTGCTTTGCGAAAGCGCACATGTGGGCGGTGAACGCGTCTTCGGATGGCTCGGTCGAGGCACATGATGGCGTCAGGACGGGTGCAATCTTGTGGTGCGCGCCCTTACCGCTCTGGGATGCGCTGCTTTCGCCTTCTTGAATGCGCAGGCCATGAAGGCTCGCGAATGGAATGAGTTCAAGGCGCTCCTGGACAAGTACAAGATGATTGCGCCCAAGGTAACGTGCCTGTGCACCATCCTCAGCGCTCCTCAGCCACCTCCTCTGCTGCCTGCCAAGAATTCCTCCCGCCTCGGCTTCACCTTCGCTATAGTGTATGCGCATCTTTAGAGCACTTCAGTGCTCTGCCTCGGACGATCCCTCTCATAGCATGCACCGCACATGCTCTTGGCGTACGTATGTACAACTAGTTTGGCTGCGCACTTGCCCGCGCTAGCACACCCAAAGCATCGGTGCGAATATGATACTCTCTCTCTCTCCCCGTGCAGAGCGTCGACAGCACGGCCGTAATGGGCGGGCTGTTCGTGCTGGACAACGGAAAGGTGAGCCGCATGTGATACAACGCGTTGCTGGCAGCCGTGGCACAACAACACATGTTGGTGCGGCCAGCGGTGCTGCCTGGTAGTGACGCGGCTTGCATGCGACACCAGGGGCCCAGGGGCCTGGGTTGCTATACACAGGCAGTTTGTTTAACAATTCAAACACCTGTGTCGTGCCTCGTGCACCCAAACTCCTGGACTCCCTTCCAAGAGCCAACACGCCCACCTTCCACCCGCCCCCCCCACCGCCACCACGCCCCCGCACCCAGGTGCTGTATGAGCACCGCGATGACGGCCCTGGCGTGCACGCTCCCATGAAGGAGGTGCTTGCATCCTGCTGCACCGCGTGAGGCCACCTAAGCTGCAGTCACAACATTTGTGCTGCACAATATTGATGGAGATTGATGTGAGACTGTGGATTGGGTGAGGCCAGACCCGCGGTTCCACACAAGCTACGGCTCAAGCTGAGTGTCCGCACAGACTCCACCCACACATGAAGCCTTAGCGAGTTGTTGCAGACAACTCTTTCCGCTGAATGCATCAGTGCCGTGCAGAGTGTGTGCGTGTGCGTGCACGCGTGCTTGTTTGGGGCAGGCTCCTCAAGCTCGCGCGCGGCACACGCGCGCCTCTGCCGGCCGCCGGCGGCAGGGCTGAGATATTGAATGCGTGCGTCCGCTGTTGGCTGTTTGCTGCCTTACCTGGGGAGGTGGGGCGGCGCCGACGCGGTTGTGTTGCAGGGTGCGGTCCTGGCAACACCAGGACTGTCTTGAGTGCTGGGCGGGGCTTGCCGTTGGGCTTGGCGTGGTTCGAGCCGCCTGGCCCCGTGCGAAAAGCCAGACAAGTTTGGCAGCATGTGTTGCGCTGTGTGCTCAAAATGTCGTATGTTGGCATGGGGCTCCTGGAAAATGGTGGTTTGATACGAGCCAAGACAAGAAACCGGTCAGTTTAACGAGCAATGTTGCTGCCGGGAACTTGCCTTCTTGCCCCTTGCCAACTCCATGAGCGATGTTGCTGTGTGATGCATAAAATGAAGCCAGGTCCTCTCATCGTGTATGATAACGTTGTGGCGTGGCCCAGCCTGCCCGATCATGTTAAGAGCAGCCGGTAACGAGAAAGCCGGGAAAGTAACTGAACAGGGGCGGGGTGCCTCGGCGATGGGAATCCATGCGTGGACGGGAGTGGCAGGGCGGGACCGGCAAGCACGGCCCGGGGTTGGGGCGGGGGGTTGGGCACGGGGGTTGGGGCATGATCCGGGCATCGGGCCTGCATGTCCAGCGCATTTTGCCAGCATGCATGAACACGCTGGGCAAGTGCCTCGCTACACATGAGTCACAAATTGCAACGAGGTGGATAGTCTTATACCTTTGTAGACACGCCTTGACGGGCGCCGGCGTTGGAGTAAGCTTGAAGCATGAACGACTCTGAGCGCGCCGGTCTCGTGTCCGGCGGGCTGTCTGATGGAGGCCAGAAGCCGGTCAAGGTCAACAAGCTGCGCGGCATCATCTGCTGGGGCGTATTTGGTAGGTTTGCAAATGGAGGCTTCTGATTCTCGCTCGCTTCTCTGGCCTAATCCGTATGCTGCGCGCTGACCCGCAGCTGTCATCCTGGTGTTCTTGATTATTATGACAAGCGTGTTCACCGAGCCCAAGAGCTACAAGGGTGAGCGATGTGGACAGAATTGGATTCGCCAGTCTTTGACTTGCTGGTGCACTCGCGCCCTCTCATATATGTGCAGCTGCGACACCCGTCACCTACCTGACTGGCGAGGACGTCGTCCTTTACAACGGCTTGGGGCCCATAAAGGTGTTGGTGCCCACCACCAACAAGCTGAACGCGCTTGCTAACTACCAGTGAGCGGTTTCGGGGCCGAGCGTGTGGATTTGACCGGGAGGTGTGGGAGGAAGGTTGGGAGGCGCCCGTGGGTTGGGAAAAACACACACGCGTGGCCTGCGAACCCAAACTTGTCGAGTCACGTCTGTTAACCCGCTGCCGGCGCTGCCACTTCCTGTTTCCCTCCAGGTTGGGCCTGCAGCTGCTGCAGCTGTTCTGGTACGACCTTGCGATCCAGAAGTTTCAGACGGTGAGGGTCTCCTGGCGATGCAGGAGTTGCCGGTCATGCCGGGGAGGGGCACTGGAAGGTTGGTTTGCCCGATTTTGCAGGTCGTGATAAAGGATAGGGCCGCCCCCAAAGCAGACATGTGGTCAGACGCTGTACATGGCAGCCGCATGGCTGGCTGCCAATCAATCCACTCGGGTCCGTCCTGCATGCGCCCATCTGGCCACCCACACCCTCGCCCACAACCCGTCACCTTTTCGCCACCCCACGCCCTGTCCACACCCAAATCCCAACAACTTCAATACTGTACAGGCCCAGTCCATGGACAAGCGCCTGGCAATGGCGTACGTCGGCGAGGCGCTGGCGTACAAGCAGCCGCTGTGGCAGACGGAGGACGTGGCGGCGGCGCAGGCGGTGTTGGCGCGCATGGACGCTAACATCCCGGACAACTACATGGCCGCGTTGTCGGGTGGGTGGGTGGGTGGGTGTTTGCGCAACAAGGATACGGCGGGGGCCGGCGGGAGGCGGTGACGGCGGGAGGCGGTGGTAGGGCGGACCGTGGAGGGAGGGGGCAGGGGAATGGCGAGCGTGTGGGGGATCGGGGTGGAGGGGTCTGGTCTGCAGCAAGGGTTAAGGTTTTGGCGGCGAGAGGTAGGGGCCATGGGGACCGTTGTATACATATGAGGAGGTAGCAGGCCACACCGAGGATGGGGGCAAGGGGCCACGAAGTGGTTGTGGCACACGGTTGGCATGGCGCGAGGGCTGCATGAGTCCTCGTGGTGCGCCCTGATGTGGGTCGGACTCGTGGCTGCCCCGACCCACAACAGCGCCTGGTGCTCACGCTGTCTCTACCCACCCACTGCTCTTACCCACCCCTGTCCGGCTTCACCCCGCGCTCGCGCGCCCTCAGGCCGTGAGCGCGCCTACATCAACGCGGTGCGGGCGCTGTACGCCAACGGCACCAGCCTGCAGGCGCGCGAGACCACCTACTCCACCCTCATGCAGGTACCGTAGTGCTCCACTCACGCGCAAGGGCTGGGCGGCGGGCTGGGTGGGCGGGCGGGCGGGCCGGCCGGTGTCACGCATGTGGGGCGGGGCGCACGGGTTGCGGCTGGCTGCGTGTGCAGGGGGCATGTGTGCTTGGGCCCGGCTAGCACAAGGGGCGAGAGGCTAGGCAAGCGCCCACTCAACCCAACCCACGAACCAACCCAACCCAACCCACTGACTGACCCCACGCAGGCCGTGGCCAACGAGTACCAGGACGACCCCGACGCCTGCGCCTTCGCGGCGCTGTCGCTGCTGGGCCAGCTCAACAGCGTGGGCGGCTACCTCACCCCGGAGCAGGTGGGCGTTGGGCTTTGGGTGGGGGGCCTGAGGGGCTGTGGGGTTGTGGGGGCAGAAGCGAATGAGATGGGGGGGTGCAGGGGCTGGGGGAGAGCGGGCAGCGGCGGGGCGAGGGCTGGACGGATGGCTGGGGCAAGTGGTACAGCGGGTTGGCGCGCCAGGAGATGCGGGAGAGGGATGTGCGTTCGTTCGATGGAGGAAGGACACAGGCATGGGGTGGCGCTGTAGCCGGCATGGCTTTGGGTACGCTGCTGACAAACGTGGACACCACACGCGTGTTGCTTACGGCTTTTCCAAGGAGCTCCTGTCCACTCGCCTTCCTTAGATCCTATTACCTGCGCCATGCGCATGCCGCACTCACGCCCCGCCATCCCCGCCTGGCCACCCCGGACTAAACCCATTCTCCCGGTGTCTCCATCTCCATCTCCTCCCGCCCCGCAACAGGCGCAGCAGGTCCGGTACAACGCCGACGAGCTGCTGGGCGACTGCACCTTCTACTTCCCCAAGTGGGTAGTGATGGCGGCTGTAATACCGTAACGAACCGTGGCGAACCGTGGCGTGTTCGCGTCCCGAACATCAGCTCTGCGTGTCTTGCCACGCCGGCAGCCCTCCTAGTTTGGCCTATGCAACTCGGTGTGGCAGATGCAACTGAACACTCAGCCAACATCCCGCCGGCCGCGCGCCCGCCCTCCTCGCTCTGCCTGCAGCCACGCCGGCCTGCTGCACTACCAGGTCTACCTGTACGACGTGGACAATCTGGAGGAGGCGGCCAAGGGTGGGTGGATGGGGGTGGCTGCGGGGAGAGGGGATAGGAGCGAGAGGTACAGGAAGGGGCATGGCTGATGACTGGCGCTGTGTACAAGGCGGAACAGCCGCCGTCACCAAGGGCGGGATGATGCCCTGCCTGCCTCCCGCACTCATGCCTCAACCCGCTTCCACACGCACGCACGCACGCAATCACGCGCAGGCGTCACGCCCGGCATTGCGCTGGGCAAGACCGCGCCCGTGTCCAGCCGCGCGCAGCACATGCGCTCCCACATCTACATGCGCTTGGGCAACTGGAGCCAGGTGGTCGACTCCAACACGGTGAGAAGTAGTACCGTGTGCGGTGATGAGGGGCGAGGGGGAGGGGCAGGGCCGCAGGGGTGGCTGCTGGGAGAGGCGGCGGAGTGGGGAAAGCGGCAGAGGAGGAGGCAGAGGAGCAGCGGGAGGGAGGGCAAAGACTGGTGATGGTGGGGCTTAGACAGCAACGGAGCCCCAACCGACATCCAAACAGCGCGGGGCGTGCGATCTTATTTGGGGTCTGAGGGTCCCGGGCACTCTGTTGAGATGCATGAGTCTGCTCGAGCGCCTGCTGCTGCTCCCTAACGTGACGGGCGCACAGGCCGCCGTGGCTGCATCGGACAACTACTGCACCGCCGTCAAGGGCAGCAACACCTGCGACGCCGACAACCGGTGAGCTATCACTGCGATCCCTGCGGCGGGGCGCCACGTCCGCAATCTTGCAAGTTTGGTGACCTTGTGCACTACATGACCAAAACCAGGACGCTCCGAAAGGGGCATATGTAATGCGTCCAGCTGTTAGCCTGACGCGCACGACGTCTGCCGCCACGCTGCCTGCGTGCTGCGGCGCGCGGCCCGTGGGCCGCATCAATGTGTATCGTGTGCATATGTCGATCGGGTCCGCGGCCCAACCGACATGTGGTGACGCGCCGTTTCTCATCCATTCCCTGGACCGGGCTGCCTGCAGGTGGCACGCGCTGGAGTGGCAGATGTACGGCCAGACCCAGATGTGCGGCGTGACCGCCGCCACCACCGCCTACAAGCGCATGCAGGTGTGCGCGCTGTTATGCTGTGTTAGAAAAGCACAAGGGAAAGGGTTATGCTGCGTTGTGCTGTGCTGTGCCGTGTTGTGTTGCGCTGTGGTTGCTCCGTGAGGCCGCACCGTGCGCCGCCCAGGCAGCAAACCGTTGCTACGCGCGCTCTCGACTGCAGCGCACGAGCTTTGTATGCCTTGTCTGCGGCTGCTTCTTCGCCCGCGTGACTGGTGAGCTTCCTTAGGTGAATATTTAGCCCATCCCCACTATCTCCACCCCGCCCCACCCCGCCCCGCCTCGCCGCCCGTGCTTGCCCCAGGCCGTGGCCGCCAGCCAGAACTACACGGGCGACTACGGCCAGTGGCTGTACCGCATGTACGCGCACCTGCAGCTGCAGTCGCTCAACAGCGTGGCGGCGGTGGGCCTCAAGGCCGCTTCCGACAACGCCACGGCCATGCTGCCGCCGCCGCTGTACATGACCGCCGCCATCCAGAACGCGGGCGACATCCAGGCGCGTGCGACCTGCGTTACGGAGAGGAGTAGGAGAGGGGGAGGGCGGGGCTCGCGGGAGAGGGGGCGCGAGGGCATGGCAGACGTGCAGAGGAGGCTAGTGTTGCTGCGGGCCGAGTGCACGCGTCACGGGGTCCCGGCCGGGCCGTCGCACCGACCGCGAGGGCTGAGGTGCCTACGCATGCGAGCCATGGAGCCATAACCTCAACTCGCACCCAACCGCACTCCCCAAGCCCGCTGATCTTCCCACGCTTGCGCCCACCCACTACGCCTTCTGGTCATCGGTATGCCCACGTGTGTTGCAACGTCTGTTCTACGTCTACCTCGTCATTAATTTGAATGCATGGAACCCATCCCACCCATCCCACCCATCCCACCCTTCCCAACACTCGCCCCTCAGGACCACTTCTGGCCGCCGCACGCCGAGGCGCACGCGCTGCTGGCGCGCATCTACTCCCTGGTGGCGGGCCGCACCCTGACCCAGATTAACAGCGCTGCCGCCAACGCCACCATCGCCGCCGCCCAGGCGCGCATTGACGCCATCGTGGCGCGCCAGAACGACCTGACGGCGGCCGCCGCCAACGGCACCCTGGCCGTGGCGGCGGCGGGCTCCGCCGCCAACGCCGAGATGACGGCACTGCTGACCACCGTGCAGCTGCAGGTGGGCGGGCCTCAAAGCGGGTGGGGTGGGTTTTTTTGGGAAGCCGATGCGGCAGAGGCAGCGAAAGGGGCGGGTGTGCGGGTGGTGCTGGCGAGCGCGCCACCGTAAAGAAGTGGACTTGGTGCCGCCCACACCACCACCTGGACCTCCGTCTGCTGCGCCCGTGCTCATCCACACCCAACTACCGTATACTACGACTACCAAATGATGCTGACGCTGCTCCGCGCGCTCCTGTGCCCGCCCTCTTGCTCGCCAAACACGTGCACGCAGGCTCGCGCGCTGGTGGCTGCGTACAGCTGCGTGGGCGGCGACAGCTCCAAGTGCGGCGTGTGGCGCCCGCTGATGGACCAGGCCCTGGCCCTGCACAATAACTTCTCCAGTGAGTTGCGCGTCACCCGCCGCCGCTGGTCCTTTTAGGGGGGGGGGCGGGGCGGTCTGGGTCGCGACAGGTCGATGCGGCTGGTATTGCAGACACTCCTGCGGGCACCCTTCGGCTAAAGCAATGGGGGTTGCAGATTTAGAGTACCTGACGGATTGACACATGGCAAAGCATGTGTATGTGTACACCGTATGTGCGGGGGGCCACCTGAGTCGATGGACGCCCGCCATGTCGCAGCTTAACCGCTCACCACGCTGCTCACGACACCCACCCACACGCGCGCCCACCTGCAGGCTCCTCCACGCTGCCGTCGCTCAAGATCGCGCCCACGCCCGAGTTCTACGGCAACCTGCTCGTCGCCACGCTGCCGGTGGCCTCCGACCCCTTCGAGCAGGCCACCACCGCCTCGCGCATGTTCTCGGTGTGCCTGCAGCAGCTGCCGGGCCGCATGCAGTGCGTGCTGGGCTCGGCGCGCGCCGCCAAGGCCCTGGGCAACACCGACATGGCCAAGTCCTGGTGAGCGGAGCGGAGCGGAGCGAGGCCGGCTCCGGCTGCAGGGGCTGCTGGCCGCTGCTGCGGATGCTGCTGCTGTGGCTGCGGGGAGGGCCTTGGACAGCAGAAACCGGGCCGTGGCGGTGGCGCGCACATTACCGCTAAGACCAGCGAAAAGCCCACTTCACTGGGGTCTAACCGCCCGCCGCACCATGGCTCACACCGGTGCACCCGAACGGCCCCCCCCAACCGCTGGTTGGTTCGGGTTCTCTTGGTCTTTTCGGTTTTGGTTTCTGGAATGAACTACCCCCCCCCCCCACTTTCGCAGGTACTCCCAGCTGGCCGCGCAGTGCCGCGCCGGCGACGCGCGCTTCCCGGCGCTGGTGGAGGCCAAGGCCAACACCGCGCCTTCGCCGCCGCCGCCCAAGAAGTCCAGCGGCAAGGGCCTGCGCCGCGCGCTGGCGTCCTCCGCGTCCGCGTGAAGCGGAGCGCTGGCTGCGTGAAAGCGGGGGCCGCACGCCTTGGCGTCCGGGCCCCGTAAGGGTTGTGAGCAGCGGCACCGAGGATGTGTCACCGGTGGGCGGATTGTGCCTCATGCAGTCATGGGGCGCGCGCTTTGGCGATGGCTCATGTCTAGGGCCTCTGCATACGAGACTGTTAACTCGGTGGGAAACACGTAGACGGGAGAGTGCGTGACGAAAGGGGGCTGCGCTGCAGAGGCCTGAGTGCCTTTCGTGATTGACTGCTTGTGATGCGTGCTTGCGTGCGATTGTGTGATCGGGATCAGCCAATCGGACTTGCAATCTGTTACTGGCTGGAAATGACCAGTGTGTGCGAGGACAGCGATACGACTCCATGAGTGGTAGTGAGAGAGCGTGAGGGGGCGTGTATCACCAACCTGGTTCAATTTTTGCGGACCTGCGACTGCGCGTGCAGGAGAGGACGTGTTTGAAGTCGTGCTACAATTGCCCGCGGGCACGTCCGAATGGACCGCCCGAGCACCGGTTCAATTAATATTCAAACGCCTCCCAAGCGCAAGTCACACAGGTCTTGTCTTGGGTTCGTGCCTGCGGAGGACTGCCACCGGCCTGCAATTACGAGTCATACAGGGTCGCAGCTAAAGTCCACAGCACGGGTCCAACTTACCTTTCAAACGCCTCCCATCGTTCGGTTTATTCTCGTAGCAGCTGCACCCCACGTCCGACCGCTCGAGTTGAGGCAGCGTTTTGCGTGTGTTTGGGCCAACATCAACTCTAACTGCACACACTACATCATTATCTAGCCTACAATATGGCAACAGCGTTAGATGTGGATGCGGGGAGAGTGCAGGTCGTCTCCAGCGCGGAGAACTCCTTTCTGGGGCGACTCTTTGCGGGACGGCGTGAAGCAACTATAATTAGGGTGAGTATTGTCGCACCGCAGCGCGCAGAGTGTTTGGCACAGCAGAACCTGCCAACGAGAGGCCATGGCCGCGACCAGTGTCGAGTATTTGGGCGATGGGCTCTCAAATACTCGAATAGTCATACTCAACACACCAGGACTACATTTGCGTACAAGAAGGGGCTTCAGCCTTCTGTGTCATTGCTAACCACTCGCGCAACCTCCCTCGCTAGTGCTCGGCGTCCACCCACACCTCCCTCGCCCGTATTCCCGCGGCTCTCCCCCCCCCCTGCGCTGCTGCACAGAATGAACGCGAGTACAGCAGTGCTCTGTGCGAGGCGGCCACCGAGGACTTCTCTGACCTGGAGCAGCTGGGGTTCCTCAGCGTGCCGGGCGCCCGCGACAAGGAGGGGCGGCAGGTTGTCCTAGTGGCGGCCAAGCGCTACCCCGCCCGTGTGCTAAGGACAGACCGCGTGTTCCGGTGAGACGTGCGTGCCGCGAGCTGATGTAGCTCCTGACATGCAGTGGGGGCACGGGCGTGCGAATGCGTTTGTGGAATCCGGCAGCTCCTGAGCCCCGCGCCGCCCCTGGTGTGCCAGGTACCTCATACACAAGCTTGATGCGCTGGTTGAGGAGCCGTACGTTGTGGTGTGGCTGCACACTGGCAGCAGCTACTGGAGCAACTGCCCCTCACTGACCTGGCTGTGCCGCACCTATGAGCGGTGAGCGCGGGCAGCAGCTGCAGCAGTCGGCAGCAGCAGCCGGCAGCAGCAGCGGCGGCAGTAGCAGTAATGGGGCGCCAGCAGGGGCGACGGGACTGGGCGGGCCGGGGCTAGGGCGGGGACGAGAATGCAAACACAGCTCCATGGCGTCTCGACTGCTGTGCCTGACCGCTTTGCCTGACTGCTTTGCCTGATTGCTTGACAAGCGAAGCTAGCTAGCTCAGGCCTCAGGATGCCCCTCCCTCGCCTGGGTTTAGATGATCGGACTGGAAATGGGAATGAGTAACCCTCCCCTCCCCTCCCCCTTGTTCGCCCCGGCCCCCTTCCTTGCACGCACGCACGCACGCAGCCTGCCCTGCAAGTACCGCGCCAACCTGGCCCGGCTGTACATGGTGCATTGCGACCTGCCGCTGTGGGGCGCGCTGGCGGCGCTGGGGCCGCTGCTCAGCGCGGACTTCTGGCGCAAGGTGGGGCGTGGAGGCGGCGCCGGGCAGGAGCTGGCGGGCTTGGGGGAAGGCTGGGGCTGGCGGTTAGTGGAAGCCAAGTGGAATGCGTGTGAGCGGTTTCTTTTCGAATACTAGAGACTGGCGGGTGGGTGGAAGTCATGAGTGAGACGGATGAAGTGTATGGAAAGCTGCGATGCTGCCTGGCATGCACTTGTGTGGTGCGCTCACACGCATGCGCCATGCCCCTCCCCCCCGCCCCATTTGTTGCTTGGGTTGGAATGAACTACCCCCGCCCCACCTCCCTCCCCCGCAGGTTGAATGGGTCTCGCGCGTGGAGTTCCTGTGGGACCACATCCCCAAGGTGCGCACGAGGCCGCCCACGGTGTTGTGTGTGACACAAAAATGGATGGACGCACGACGTCGTGCGTTCCGCTGTCCCCTTGGTGATACGGTCCGCTTGACTGCGATGTAGCCAACACACGCTCTTTCATCCCGACCAGCCAATCTCGCTATCTCCCACCCCTCCGCAGCCCTCTCGTCCCCGTCACCTCCCATCCTGCCTGCTGCCCTCCTCACTCTGAACACCTTCCACCAATCTCCATCTCTTCCCTCCCCACCCTCAACCTCAACCTCAACCACCGCAACCACTGCAACCACCTACATAACTGCCACTACCACAGAAGCAGCTGCTGCCGGCGCTGCCCGCCTACGTGGCGGAGCACGACAGCCTACTGGAGGACCAGCCGCTGATGGACTACGGCGTGGTGGCCACCAAGGAGGTCAACAACGTGCCGGGGCTGCCCACGCCACCCATGTAGTCGCCGCCGCCGCACCCTGGTGCACGGGCACTGAAGGGCGTTGGGTGGGGGCCATGCATGTTTAATAAATGACGAGGGAGATGTCGACAGACGTTGGGTGAGGGCGGGGAGGTGGTGTCAGTTGAAGAAGCGGCGGTACTGTGTGCGTGTGTGTGCTGGGTATTGGTGTGCGAAGGGGGCGGGACGTTGAGCGGCAGGCGAGCAGGTGGGCGGCTGCAGGGCATGCTTGACGCAGACATGCGGCGCTGTATCTCAGGCGCAAATTCATGTGATCAATACGTGCTTCCATTATGATCCCGTGCATGTTGTACATTATACCCGGTTGCTGAGGCAGGGGGCAGGAGGCGCGGGCAACCCGTGCGCGGGCTTCAGTTGGGTAGTGTCGTAGTGACAGAGCGGGCCAAGTCATGACCCGCTCTCTGGATGTGGCTGATTGATTGAGCGTGCAGTCCACCACCACAGCGTGCTGGCTCCCTGTCTGTGCGAGAGAAGGATTCCTGGTATTGCATTGAGGTGCATTGTAACCATTGTTTGGATTGGGCGGCGATGATTGGGGCGTGATGAGGTGCGACGCTTCCATCTGTCTCGCGCTGCTTGGCGTCGCATTGTGTGTGGTGGCATCGCCTGGCCGGGCGCCCGGAGCGTGAGGAATGCCACTACCTCAGTCGGTACAGTCACAGCGCGCATTTTTGTCTTTGTCCCTACTGCTTACTATTTGCTGGTATTGCGGGGGGTTAGGATATTCAGACACTCCCGGGACGCCGCAAAACCTGTTCCCTTGCTTAGTACGTCTTAGTAGGTTGCCGTGAGCGTGCCAAACACACCTCCGTTTCGTCAGGAGCTTTGACGGCAAGATACGCTCGCCGTTTATAGTTTAGTTTGACATTTTATAGTATGCAATGGACGCAGAATTTAACAAGCACGTCGCGACAGGCCTCAAGGGCCTGTTTGGCAAGACTGAACACTCCAACTGCACGATAGTCTTCACTGTGCCTCTGCAGCAAGACATTGTAAAGGAAGATAACGTACCCACAACAGAGGCGGCAGCCGAGGGCAGAGACGCCCAAAACCGAAATGTCGCGGCGGGCGATGCAGGGCCTGCTTCAACTAGTGCCACAGCAACCACTGGTGACGGCAATGACAGCGCTGCAAACGCTGCTGGTAGTGCGGAAGCGGGCGCCACGGTAGCGGGCCGGAAGCGCAAGGCGTCGGAGGTGGAGGAGCCGTGGGAGGAGCTCGCCGGGATGGAGGGCAGCCTGCAAGCAGGACAAGGCACCAGTGGCAGCAGCACGGCAGCGGCCGTGGGCGCCGAAGCGCGTGTAATCGGCGAGCCCCTGCCAGCGCACACGGTGGTGTTATGCCTGGCCTCAGAGCGCTTCCAGACGCAGGTAAGCTGGCGTGAAAGCGGGCTGCGTGTCCGTCACACGGTGCACGCGTCATCCAGGTCCCTTGAAGCCGCAGCCCTTGGCCTCCTCCCGTGCATGGCTTGCTCGCTCTTGCGTGTAAACCGACTCCTATCTGTTGTGCTGCAGGTGGAGCGATGGTCGGACGACTCGGCTGTGGCAGGGCCCAGCGGCATGCGGCTGGCGGTGTTAGGGACGGCATCAGAAGCAGGGCAGGAGCAGCGGCAGCAGCAGCAAGAGTGCGGCGGGACGCAGCCGGTGCCGCAACCCCAGCAGCGGCCGCCGCTGCTTGAGTTGCGTGTGCCGCTGGGCAGTGAGGAGGAGCTGCCCGCGGCGCTCGCAGCCATCCAGTTCGCCTACACGGGGCACATAGAGGCGGGCAGCATCCGTGAGGTGCTGCAGGTGCGGCAGCAGGCGGACTACCTGCAGATGAAGGGCTGCGTGGAGGCGTGTGTGGCCGCGGTGAAGCAGAAGCTGGCGGCAGGGGCAGCGGCCAAAGCGGCAGCGACGGCTAGGCAGCAGGGGTCGCAAGGTGGTGGCGATGGAGCGCCCGGCATGACAGCCCCCCCCGGCGGTGGCGGCCGCAGCAAGAACAGAAGCGGCGGCGGGGCCTGCGGCTGAACCAGGCAACAGCGGGGCCAGCAATGGTTCCGGAAGCAGCGTCAGCGCAGGAGGCGGCAGCGGCGCTGCAGCATCAGCCAAGCCGCCTGTGCTTGAGCTGTTCACCTGCACGCACCTGTGGCCGGACCCGGAGCAAGAGCCGGCGTTTGCGGCGCTGCTGGCGGAGGCCAAGCCGCAGCTGGTGGCGCACTTTGGGGACGCGCTGGCGGTGCTGAACAAGGACAAACTCTATGACCAGATGCTGGAGCTGTCTGCAGTGGGCCTGGAGGCTCTGCTTGAGTCGGACGACTTCGGCACCGACAACGAGAGCAGCGTGGTGCTGGTGCTGGCCGAGTGAGTTACGGCGGGCGGGCATGCCGCTCGCTGACGTACCTGATGACGGTAGACCAAGCAAGGAAACGCTGATAGGACCGAGCTTATCTATTTCTCGCACCCTTACCTTCTCACACTGCCATGTGCTCATGCAATCGGCGTGCATCGTCTCAGGTGGATGGAGACGAACTACGGCAGCACGGACGCGGCAACACGGCGGCGGCTGTGCGGGCTGCTCCGGCTGGCACAGTGCAGCCGGGCCTACACAGACTGGGTGCTGCCCGCCCTGGCGCTGGACCACCTGCTGCACCCGGACACGCAGGCGGGCTGGTTCCCCATCACGCCGCAGCAGGCGGGCTGCGTGACCCACTACGCCACAGCTGAAGACATAGAGCGGGAGGGGCTGCTGCGTAATGTTAGGGACCCGCCCTGCTGCCCAGAAGCCTGGTTCAGTCCCACGTGCCGGCGGCAGTGCCTGCCGTCCGATGGCGTAGCCTTCAACCTCACCGTGAAACGAGAGGAGCTCTGTGGAGAGTTCGGCGCCCTGGGGGCAGAGAAGCATGGTTGGGTGAATCCGCAAATTGATGGCGTTCCAGGGAAATCCATCTGGGCAAGCGGGCTGCGGTGGTCTCTGTCCGTGGGTTATGTGCAAGGCGCGTCGAAGGCAGCGTTGTGGCTCGAATGTTTTATGCCATACGCATACATGCTTGACAACGTTGACGTGCCTGCTAACAAGCACTTCTACGTGAGAGCCCTGCGGGGCACGCGTCGCCCTATTCAGGGCTTGCGGTCTCGCGTGTTCGTGCACGTGTACGGCGAGTTTGGGCTGCAGGAGGAAAAGCAGATGCTGACATTTGGGCTCGGGAGTGTAGTGACGCTCAACGCGGGCCACGGCCAGCCCGAGGCCTTCCAACTGGCTGGGACCCCTGCGCCGCCGGTGGCACCTGCCGCTGCTGCTCCGGCGCAGGAAGCAGGCGGGCAGGAGGGGCAGGAGGCGGCGGAGCCACAAGGCGAACAGTCGCAGCCGCTGGAGCAACCCCAGCCGCAGCCGCAGCCGCAGCTGGCGCAGGTGCCACGGCCTGGAGAGCCGCCGCAGCCGCCGCAACAGCCGCAGCCGCCGCAGCCGCCGCGGCACGGCGAGCAGGAAAAGGAGCTGCACGAACAGCGGCGAGCGCGGGAGGCGGCGGTGGCGACTCAGTGGGCCCGCTACCTGCGGGACGGCAGGCTGACGGGCAGGGTGGTATTGCTGCCGCCGGATAGCGCTTTTGCGGAGGACGAGTGGTCGCATTCGAGTGGAGAGGAGGACAGTGGAGAGGGAGATGATGGTGGACAGGGTCAGGAGGAAGCGTGACAGGGTAGCTCGTTTCAGTGAAAGCATGCCGGAAGCAGAAAGGACTACTTCACTCTGTGTCTGAATCTGTGCTTTACTGCAGGCAGTTCGCCCCGTGATGGTAACGAAGATGCAGGGGCGCTGGCCTACACGTGGGCGCGGATTTAGGGCGAGGCCCCGGCCAGGCAAAACTGACATGCCCATGCCCGTCTTACATCGCTCTCGCATTTCGCATTTGCATTCTAGCGCATGTCGGTAACATCATTTGGAGAACATGAGTGACGGTACTGACGGAAGCATGGATGCACATACGGCAATGAAAGCAGTATTCTAAACACCCAGATTCTATGACATCTGCGCCGGACTATCTACGTCAGCATACGCCGGACTAGCGTTAGCGCGGGTTATTCGGCGCCAGGTCAGCCGGCGCCATGCATGCAAGTGGGTGGGCTGCACCAAGGAGTTGCATGCTTTGTATACATGACTCACGTATACCTGGCACACGGATTGATGCATTCATGTATACATAATCTGGCAGTTAGGTACGTTGCCGGATGACCTGTAAGGCCGCAAGAGATCAGGCACGTGAGGTAGGACTGGAAGCGGCTGATGAGTGACAACAACTAGCGCCGGATTTGCTGTCGTGTGTACTCCTTCCTTCCATCCTTCCCCCTTTCCTAACTTCAATCCCCGGAACCCCCGCACTTCAGAAAATCCTCCTGAACAAGCAACAGCTTGCTGCAGCGCACTGCGCAGCCGCCTGTATGCATAGCTGGAGGGACGTGGCGCTGCAGCTGCTCAGCAGGCGGCCGCAGTGCAGGCAGTGGAAAAGCGTTCGCCAATGTGCAACAAGCCGGAGGCCCGGAGCACAATGTAGCTTGGGCGCTTTGTGGATTGACTTTCACCGTCTGGAACGCGGTAGACACACTTTTGCTGGGTTTCTGCGAACCGACGGGGCTGCTGCATGTGCCACCCTAAGCAACGGTGACAGCAGCGGCAGCAGCAGTGGCGGCAGCATCAGCGGCAGTGGTGACAGCAGCAGCAGCAGCAGCAGTGGCAGTAACCACAGCAGCGGCAGTAGTGGCAGTAGCCACAGCAGCAGCAGCAGCAGCAGTCGCACGGCGTCCGCGTTGTGAGGCACACGAACAATCAGCATGCATGTTATAAACGTACACTATCAACATCAAGGTGCACGCGACCCACTGTTTGCACGGGCCGCCGCGAAAAAGGATGGAGTAGGGCACTTTGCTCCAGGGGGGGACCAACTGCAAAAAGAAAAGCCTTATCCCGGTCTGTTCTTTGGGCTGCGAGACCCCACAGACTCCAGGCCTGATATTCATTGAAAACGGGTATTGCGAACCTTTCTTGTCTTACAAATGCACCAGCGTTACTCAAGGTTACGCGAGGCGCTACTCATGATCCCCGCAACCTCATCCTGCATCAAGAGCAGAACCGGGAGTACGGCTATGAAAAGAGGAAAAAAGAAAAGTGTATAAAGAAGGTGTGGCCTCACGCGTACAGGTATTGTGGAGATAACCGGTAGGGGCCTCACAACGGCCTACCTGAAAAGAAGAGTACAAGACGCATGAAGAAAGAGGCTTTAGTTAGCCCTGCGAAGCAAGCGCGCGCTGCCAAGACAAGACCTCCACACCACGGTAGCGACAGCCCACTTGTTCTTGCTACAGCCACCAACCATCATATGCTACAGCCACCGTCCTCCCCTGCCGGCCGCCAGTCATATACAAGACATGCACCCATGCTCGCGGGCGCGCTTTCCCACTCCATAAACTCCTTCAGGCCATCATGACTCATCCTTGGAGAGCTCAACATTAGGTCCAATACACGTACAATGGCCTGCAGTCGGGCCCAAGCAGGGGTGGGCCCAAGCAACCTGGTCTCGCCCCGCAACGGCCCCACGATTGTAACGCGCTGCGCCGCCGCTCATCGGAGAAACGCATCAGTGGCCGCCGCCGCACATGCACTGGTTGATGGTGAGCGGCTTGCTGCCGTCGTACTTGCTCTTGGCGACGTCGCCGCGGGTGATGAGGCGCGGGCCCACGGGCGGTCCGCCGGCCTTGGGGCGGATGTCCTGTGTAGGGCGCGTGTGCAGGGGGCAGGGTTTCACGAGGCGGGGGTGGGGTGCGGCGGTGGCACGGCAGCGCAGTTGATTGGCACATAGGCGCAGGCGCTATGTCAGAGCTGCTCACCCCCGAACAGCCGATAGCGCGCGCATGAACATGCTGCCGCCTCACAACGCGCCTCCACAACCACCACTCACTTGCACGCATGCCCCCACAATCAAGTGCCGGACCACCTGTCCATCTACCTGGTCGAAAATGGCGATGGGGATAGCCAGGGTGGCCACGGCATTGGGCACGTCCACGATGCCGCTGATGCGGCCCTCACAGGGGCAGCACGACAGCAGCAGGTAAATCTGCGCGGTGTGCGGTGTGTGGGCGGTGGGGTGAGGTGGGTGCGGGGTTGTGGGTGCAGTTGGGACGGTGCGTGGCTGGGTGTGGACCAGCGCACGGCGAGTGACAGGGTCTGTGTGCAGCACACGGCCTCACCTCCATTCCTCGCACATTGAACGAACACGGCTAGCCCTCCCCACTTGCTCTTGACCCCGCGCGCACCTGCTGCTTGGTATACCCAAACTTGGACAGGTAATCGATACAGTTCAGCACCGCGCGCTTGTAGGCGATCGTGGCGTCCAGATAGTGCTGCTTGCCTGTGTGTTTGTGTGATGAGGGCAGCGCGCGGATAGGGATGGGGATTGGGCCTTGCATTGGGCGGGGGAAAGCGTGATAAGAAAAGAACGAAAGGCGGTGGAGACCTGGGGCCCTGGTAGTAGAGAGGGCATATGTGCGCTGAATTCATTTGCTGCCCAAGCGCCAACTGGCAGCCGCGCTAACCATCTGCACCCGCTGCGCTCCCCTGCCAGTGCCGCCAACCGCCAACCCCCAGTGCCCGCCGCATGACTAACCGCTCTCGTCCACGCTGATGCCCTCGAACACCAGCCACTCGCTGTAGCGCGGCTCCAGGGGCCCGATCTCGAAGATGGGGTGCACGTGCAGCTTGGTGGGGCCCATGGGCGTCAGGTACTGCTCCATGCCGCCGCGGATGATCTCGCACCTGCACGTGCATGCATGGGTGCATGGGTGCACGGGGTGCATGGGTGCATGGTTGCATGGGGTGCACGGCCGCCATGTCTATTCGTAGCTTACGGTCTACCGCTGATAGGGGCCCTGCGGCAGGGCTACCACCCCAAAAGCCAATAGCATACTCTATAGTCTGCAAGCAGAACCACTTCGCATTCGCATTTTAGCGCATGTCCGTAACCAACCCTGCTCCCTGCCACGGTGTGTCAGCCCCCAAGCCCCAGCTGCCCTAGTACGGCTAGTAACTGACTTGATCTCCAGGAAGCCGCTCATCTCAATGGCGCCGCAGAACGACACCTCGCCGTCGCCCTGGCTGAAGTGCATGTCGCCTGTTTGTTAGGGGGCGGGCGGGGGGGCGTGTGGGTGGGTGGGGGCGTTAGTTGGGTCGAGGTGGGGAGACACACATCAACGCATCTGAGCAGGGTCAGCACGGCCCACGTTCCATCAGAAATACGAGGAGGTTGCTGCGCTGCTGGGGATGGGGGAGGGTTCCATGCATGTTGAATTTGATAGGGGGGGCGGGAACTGACTACGTGCGTCACGCAAGGCCGGCGAAGGCACGTACCCATGGACAGGTTGGCACCCTCCACGAACACGGGGAAGTAAACCTGTCGCCAGCAACAGCAGCAAGACACACAGCGGCAGACGTTGGACAACCGCCCCTCGCACATGCAAGCCAGCCAATCCCCAGCCCCCGAACAGCCACACACGGCGTAATCTCTCCGCGCACGCGGGGGGCTGCGCCCGCAGCATGCGCACGAGCGCACATGTACCGCATACGGCTCCAGCAATGAGAATGCCGCACACCACCCACACCGATCCAAAGCGAACCGTCCAACCACGCACGCACGCACCTTGCAGCCACGGCTGAGGTTCTTGATGTCGCAGTTGCCGCCGTTCTCGCGGCCAGGGATGGTGCGCGCCGCCTCGCCGGCCACCTTGGCCCACTCGGCCGAGTCGGACGGGATGTCGCCAAGCAGGGCGCCCTTAGGCTCCGGCAGCAGCGCTGTACGTGTGTATGCAAAAGCGGGAGGCACGGGACGTGTCATCACTGGTTCGGAATGCACTCGGCTGGTGCTGCAGTACTGCACAGAGACCACGGCCCCTGCCCCACCGTCTCATTGTGGCCCCCCCCTTGCTCTTATGCATTGGGTTTGGTTTAGTTTAGGCTGTTGACCACAACCCCCCCAACCACCCACGACTGCTGCCCTGCATAGGACTGCTCGACTCCTTGCCTCACCCCGACACTCACTCACCCAGAGGCCGGGTGTGCAGCACGCCACCCAGGGTGGTGCTGTTCTCGCCCGCCTGGACCAGAGCCTGTTCGCCGCAATTGCGTAGGGAGTTATAATATGGAGGGCGGCCACAAGCGCGCGCGCGTGTGGTCACTTCATGCGTGTTGGGACAGCACTGCGTAGCTGCACGCGTGTGAATGCCAGTCCGCACGGCGCCCATCCTGCAGGCCAGCAGGCGGCTGCATGCGCTGCCCCCGCAGCCTCGCAGGCGCCGCAGAGGCAACGCCCAGCAGTACCGGGCTTGGAACGCAACGACGTCTTGCCACTCACCCCCTCGCGCTCGTTCCAGATCTTCAGCAGCTCGTGGCTGGGTGCGGTGCCTGTCGGCGTGTGAATTTATACATCTGACCGTGATCCGTGCGGTGAGGTGCGCTTGCTGTGTGAGAAGTGAGGACGCGCTCTCTCAGTGTACTATACTGTATGGTCGGCTGGCGCAAGTGCTGGGGCAAGTGCTGGGGCAAGTGCTGGGGCAAGTGCACCCAGTCAACCAGTTCATAAGCCTTGACACTACCCTCAAGACCTCCATCCACCCCAGCAGCTCACCGATAAGGCCCGGGTGGATGAGGCCAGCGAAGCGGACGCCGGGGATGTGGCGCGAGGAGGCGTAGATGCCGTCAAAGTACCAGATGGCTGCGTGGAGGTAGGTAGGTAGGGGCGAGAATGCACGCACCAGTATAAGCGCGCAGGCAAACGCGGTCAACGCCCTCACCTGTCACCGAACCTTTCACACACACACACTGCAAACAACAAAGCACGCCGCTTCACACATACACTCTCCCATCAGCTAGACACGCGCCCATCAGCTAGACACGCGCCGACACCTACCCTTGGTGGCCTCGGGGAAGTGGTCAGTGAGGAAGCCGCCGCCGTTGTCCCGGTCGAACGTGCCTGCGCAGGCAGTGCATGGCGTGCGGCCGTGTGGTCTGTCATTCTGTAGCTATGCTTCTGAAGGCCCCGAATCCATGCCCCTCGTGCCTTTATTTTCGGCGAGCCCAGCCTGAGATATCCACACACCAGCTGCCTATCGCCACGCACACGCCCCCAACACCCTTCCCACACCCCGCACCCCGCACCCCCACCATGACCACGCCCACCCACCCACCCGGCCGCCCGCCTGCCCGCCATGCACGCACGCACACACGCACGCACGCACGCACCCGTGTAGCCCCACTCGTCACCGGGGAGGGGGCCCAGGTTGCAGAGCTCCACGGCAAGCAGGTCGCCGGGGCGCGCGGGCTCGCCCTGGGGGGCAGGTCGGGCGGATGGGCGGGTTGAAGGATGGGTAAGTGAAAAGAGATAGTGCATGTGCGCATGCGGGCGTAAGTGATGGCTGCAAAGCAGCGTGCGCAGGGTGGGGCATGTAAGGCATACAGGGACATGTGGGGATTCAGCAGTGCGGTAATGAGCACGGCAGCCACCCAACATTTTTGGCAGCTGAGCGCAACCCATCCAGCTGACTTGCTTTCACAGGCGCAGTGACATCCACCCACCTGCAATCCTCCATTCAACCCACTGCTGGCTAGCTGGCCCTCAGCTTTGTCACGTACCTTCTCATCGGTGATGCGGATGGGGCCGGACAGGTAGTGGCAGCGGGTGAGGTCCACGTGCCTGAAGGGCGGGGCGGGGCGGGGTCATGGTGAGCAGGCCGCGGGAATATGGTATTTGTGGCCAGGACGCCTCAGCCCAACCTGCGCGTGATAAAACGGAAGGCGAGGACGCGTGCGCGCCGCGACTCTCACGGCAGCGGACCTCCCACGCCCCTGCTGGGTTGCTCACCACCTGCTGGGTCAGATGCCGTTCCAACTCCCACCTAGGCCGATCCCTTTGGAAAGGCGCTCCCATGCTCACGGCAGCCCCAAACTGCATGACAACAGCGGCGGCTCACCACAATAACTAATTAACCAACTAACTCCCGTAACCGGCTCACTTGATGTCCTCTGCACTGTCGTCGTCCTTGATCTGGCCGCCCGTCCAGTCGATGGTCTCCACCCGGAAGAGGTCCCCGGTCTTCATCTCTGCCACCTGAGTGTGTGCCAAGCGCATTCGGCAACACACAACGTCGCTGACGACATTTGCTGCTAGCGAACGCGCTGGAAGCCTCACCATGCCGGCCGTGGCCGGCCCCGCATGCGTAGGAAGAAGCAAGTGCGGGACGCCAGGCAGGTAGCAAGGCGTGGGATTGCGGAGGCGCCCTGTCGTGAACTCACCGGGGGGATGTCAGGGTGCCAGCGGTTGTGGGGCTTCTTCTCCTGCTCCCATGGAGCCTTCTTGGGGTCCATCTGCAGGGGTGGGCGCCAAACAGAGAGGACGATGAAGTTCGCGCGGTGGCAAACCCGGTGCCGCGCCTAGGCCCTATGGGCAGGGCGGGACCCTGCTGTGCGGCAGTCAGCACAGCGGCCCGCCGCGAGTTGGGCCCAACAACTGCGCAAGCAGCATTCGCACCTTGATCACCGGGATGGGCGTGCGAGGCGGCATGGCGTCAAGCTTATTCTGCGCGAGGGGTCGGAGGGCGAGGGAAATGAGCATCGATGGCAAGTGAAGCAGAGTCCTAACGCTTTCCGCCATGGTGGCACGCGCATGAGCCCACTGTCATGCATTTCGCCAACGTGTCATTGCAGCTTACGAGTCGGCTTAGAGGAGTGGGGAGTCAGGAGCGCGATTTGGCGACAAAGGTGGAAACGCCAACCGGAGGCCACGTGAGCTGCAGCCGCGTTGCGATTTGCAATAGAGTCAGCGCCCGGTCACAGAGTCAAATTTTTGTAACAATCGCGCCGAGCGCCCAATTGGTGCGCCCCTTTGCGATTGCAGGTGCACTCGCTTTTGCGATGCATTTCCCGCGGACCGCCAGCGCAGGCCCCGCCGACCCGCTATGTATGTTCATCGCTTCTGCATGTGATCAATCAGCATCAAGCATGGACCTCAAGTTTTCAACTTATGCAGAACCCTAGATGGCCGAAAACCGATGGAGAGCGTCGTCGTCGCATCCGCGCTAGTTAACACATAGTCAGTACCGCAAGTACATTGAAGGGCGATGCTCACCGGCTCAGTCGCACATATGGCGCCCGCGCGTAATGCAGGAATGTTTCCCTGCAACCGCCGAGCGGTTGACGGGCAACGCGGGCAACAGCATCGCTGGATGTTCGCGTATGCTTCGTCGCGGGCTCTTAAATGGCTCTGGACGTACATAAAGGACCAGTCGGACACGGGCGCAGGGCTAGGGTGACGCGGTCACAATGTGGGGTTGAGGTATGCCAGGGCACAAACCCTAACCCTAGTACCGAAAGCGTTCGTGTTCATCGCGCAACCTCAGCGGCGGCTCCCGGCGCGTCACAACCAATTACACGCAAGCGGGCTCAGTGTAATCCACGGCGCATGCAGGCTTGCACACCCCCATGCAGCTGTGCCCGCCCGCCCAATGTCCCGCCTCACACAGGCGATAGCACGCTCACAAGAAGCCAATTTTAGCCACCCACACACATGCCATACAACACAACATCAGCAAGCGCCTTGCTCACTTTTCACTTATTCTCCTTCCTTGGAAGCCCAGCTCTGGATTATCTGCGGGTTCCATCGGGTTCACAGTTCCTGGTTCATCAAATCATGCCAACTTCATCTCTCATGATTGGCGAGACAAATACGGTAAACGCCGACACATCACTCAGCTCAATACATACGTCTAGCTTTGAGCTCACACGCTTGCACATCCCTCCGGCACATTGTCAACACGTACACGTACACAGAGGCGCTCACTGCGGCCCACAACGTCGCCTGCATCGATATTGCAAACATGTCTCGCCCATTTGCAAGCTAAGCAAGTAACGGTGATACCGACTCATCATGGGAGGCGCGCACGGCCCTCTCAAGCTGCTACAAAAACACACACATAGGCAAAAGGGCGGCCGTTCGTGGCTTGTGGCAAAACCGCCTGAGAGCAGCCGGACTTCCGTGCATGGGAAACGCCCCTCACTCTTTCTCCTCTCTCGCTCTCATGCAAATCAAAGGGCCAGCAACGCCGACCTCGCGAGCGGCCGCCCGAAACCCAGCAACGCAGCAGGAGTCACGCGAGAGCTGTCGCGGCCTTCGCGCCGCGCCTGCGCCTGCGTCCTCTCACTGCCCGCTCTGCTGCTGCAGGTGGTTGCTGCGCGCCACGGCAGCCGCAGCAGCCGCGCCTGCCCGCTCCCTTCATCTACTCCTTCCTACATCTCCCGCTCTTCGCGCTCCTTTTTCTTCTTTTCCTTTAGTAGTAGTTCGCGACCTTGCGGCGGTGCACGGCGGTGCGCGCGGCGGTGTTGGTGACGCTGCCGTTGATCACCTGTGCACACACACACACACACACACACACACACACACACACACATACGTTCATAGTCCTGTCCCTTGTGATCTCTAACACATACGTACATGCGGCGGTTGCAGCGGTTGCGGCACGCCGTGTGGTGCAGTGCGAGGGGCCAGCAATGCGTTGGAGGAATTTCGCGAGTAATGGCGTCGTCGGGGCGATGATGCACACGCCTTCATCTACGCGCCTTCAGCGGCTTGGGTGGCCGAAGCCCGTGCTTTTTCCCTGGCCGGCCCCGCCTTCTTCCCGCCCCTTCCTGTGCCCACCACTTGTGCCCACCACCCTGACCCGCCCCCAGCACCCCCAGCCCCGCCCGCCCGCCCGGCCCCCACCCCACCTCGCAGTAGGTGACCCAGTGGTCGGGCGTCTCCAGGCGTGACGCCACGCGGCACTCCATGTACGCAATGGCGTCCGACAGCACCGGGCAGTTGGTGGTGGGCGCCGGGCTCCAGTCCACGCCCTCGAAGCGGTCCGCGCCGGGCGCAAAGCGCTGCGCGCAGGGCAGGGCAGGAAGGAGGGTTGGGCAGGAAGGAGCGTTGGGCAGGGAGCAGGAGCGGGTGAGGCCAGGAAGCGGGCCCCGTGGACGAGCCGGGTCAGCGCTTCACGCAGCACAGCGCAGCACGGCGTGCCTCCATGGAACACGCCAACCTGAACCCTTCACTCTCTCACATCCCTACTGAGGGCGCCTAAAACCCCTTCCTCCATCCTTCACACGCACCCTCAACCCGCCCTGCCCCTCCCGCCCTGCCCCTCCCGCCCTGCCCCTCCCGCCCTGCCCTCCCGCGTCGCCCCGGTGCACCGCAACCCCCTCCCCGGCCCCAGACATTCGTCCACATCCACGCCCACACGCCCCACACGCACCCCTACCTGCAGGAAATGCTTCATGACGGGCGCGTAGGTGTCCTCACCCAGGCAGTTGAGCACGAACGAGTCGCCCACCTGCAGCAGTGACAGGCCGGCCGGTAAGGCAGGTGAGGAGGGGCAGGCCGGGAGAAGAGGTGGTACGTAAGGTGAGGAGGGGCGGGGTGCTGCAGCGAGGGTTGACCAGCTGAAAAGTTGTGGACAGGCGCCAGACAACGGACCGCTAGCGCAAATGCACGCCAGCACATTGCAAAACCGCACTGCCCCCCCTCGTCGTTTCGCTTTTGGTTTCTGGAATGAACTACCCCCTCTCTCACACACACATACGCCCACACGCCCCCCCCCCCCCACACGCATGCACGCACGCGCCTGCATCAGCGACTCGATGGCGCGGTCCTTGGCCACGGCAATGGTCAGGCCCAGAGGCTCGAAGGAGGCCTGTGGGTGGGCGTGGGTGGGTGGGCGTGGGGGTGACATTGGGCGTGGTCGGGAACCGATGTGCTGAAGAAGAAGCAATGGGCATGGGGAGCGGCCTCGGCCTCGGCCCCGCCAGCTGCCCCCAGCATCTGACAACCACAAGCATCCCTCAAGCCCCCAAGCATCCCCAACCCCATCCCCCAGCCCCCAGCCCCGCCCCGCCCCGCCTCAGCAGCCACACCCCACCCTACCCCATCCCACCATCACCCACCCTTCGACAAGCACGCACCCTTCGACAACCACCCACCCACCCAATCGCCCCCACACACAATCACCCACACACCTGCGACACCCAGCTGGCAATCATGGCGGAGCGCGCGTTGTTGTGCTGCGCCGTGACCACGTACAGCCCGGAGCTGAGGCGCGCCAGGGCCTTGGCCACGTCCGCGCTCATGGCGGCCTTCTTGCGCGCGATGGACTCCTTGGCGGTCAGCGCCTGGGCCAGGTCAGTGCCTGTGTGGGGTGGGTGGCGGTGGCGGTGGTGGGAGTGGAGGCGGTGGTGGGAGCGGGATGAGGGGGGAATGGTAAAGCATTCCCGTTGGACAAAACACAGTGCAGCGAATGTAAGCTGCGGCCGTCGGGACCAGGGGGAGGGGGCGGGGCGCGATGGTCGTGTTCCGGACGGAGAGTGTGCCGAAGTTGGTTCCGGCCCTTCCTCGAATGGCAATACGACTGCCTATTTCACGACTGGGAGCGACTGCGCCCAATGCCGCCACGTCAGCTTCCTTCAACCCCCTAATTTTGGGAAGTGGAATCAATTTTACCCCCCTCGTCCACGTCCACGTGTTCTCATCTTAATCCTAATCACCAAGCCTGGAATCCGCAACAACAAAATCAAGTCGCACCGCCCGCCAGCCCCTCGAACCAAAGATTCAAAAGGCTCAAGGGCGTCCAAAACCCAAAGGTTAAGGCCATAACACCTCCTCGCTCTGGGTTGCGGGTTGTACGGGCTGGTTCGGGTTCCCTCGGTCGGTTTGCTTTAGATTCTGGAATGAACTACCCCACGCAAGCCCCCACCCAACCCAACCCCACGCACCCTCCTCCTCGAACAGCTGGTAGGTGGCCTGCGCCGGAAGGTCCTTGAGCCGCAGCGGCGGCGCCAGCAGCTCCGCGCCCACGTCCTGCAGCTGCGCCGCCAGCACGTCCACCGGCTCATCGCGGCCGCCGTACGACTCGGCGATCACCACCTGAGCGTGAGGGTGGGGAGGATAATGGGGGTGGTGGTTGGGGGCGGTGGCCGGGGGTGGTTGGGGGCGGTTGGGGGCGGTTGGGTGTGGTGGAGACCATGAAGGTCCGTTGTGAGGTCCGCGTGCAATGGGAGGCGGGGGCGGTGGTGGCGGCGTAATGGCACGCCTCGCCAGGGCCTGCCCCAGCCGCCCATAGCTTGCCCCCCTCCCCCCCATGCATATGGTTTGGTTTAGCTTGGGCTGGGGGGTAGTTACAACCCCCCGCACACACATACATACGCTGGCTACACCTTCAATGTCTTAACTGTGGAACCCCGGCCCCGCCCCCGCCCCCGGCCTCCCCCCTCACCTTGGTCTTGGACTTGATGGCGGACGACACCGCCGCCAGCGAGGTGCGCGCGTCGGCGCTGTCGCGCGGCGGGCTCATCAGCACGATGCCGGCGCTGCGGCCCACCGCCGCCACGATCTCCTGCGAGGGGCGGGGGGCGGGGGGCGGGGGCGGAGGGGTGTGTGTTGGTAAACGGAAACGGAGAGGAATCCCCGCAATCGCTCGCAGTTACTGACGGATACGTACCGAATAGAGTGAGTGTGTGTGTGTGTGTGTGTGTGTGTGTGTGTGTGTGGTTACCATGCATAACCATAAACCCAATGCATAAGAGCGAGGAGGTGAGCGTGGGGGGTATGAGGGACAGGGAGGATGCAGATGGGAGTTAAGGGAGCGCCGGGGTACGTGTGAGCGGCTGGGGGCGCCACAGTGCGGGATTGAGACCTTCATGCTGTTGGAGCGTCCCGCCCCCCGCGGTCATCACACACACACGCGCACCTGGGGGTCTGCGCTCAGCAGGTCCAACATCTCAGTTGCCACACCCGCCTGTGGTTGGGGGCGTTCGTGAGGGTGGGAGGTTGAGTGGGCGGGAAAAAGGGAAAGAGCTTGGGGGAGGGCGTGAGGACATGCCACCACCCCTTTCTGGGCTCCCCCACTCCCACAAGTCGCTCTCCCTCCGCCTCCCTCCCTCCCTCCCCCCACCGGCCCCGGCCCCGGCCCACACCCGCACCCACCTTGGTGATGCCCTTGGCCAGGGTCTGGCTGAGGCGGTCGCTGAAGCCGTAGTCGCTGGCGTACAGCACCGCCACACTGGTGGCGCCCTTGCCCAGCGCCGCGGACCAGCGGCCGTAGTCGCCCACCAGCTCCGACACGTTGTAGCTGTATGCAGCGTGTGTGTGTGTGTTAGAGATCACAAGGGAGAGAACAGCAGACATAGGACAATGTGTGTGTTAGAAAAGCACAAGGAGAGGAAGGGTCGACACCGTGCGTGCAGCATGCATAGGCAACGGCGGGATCACAAGGGAGAGAACAGCAGACATAGGACAATGTGTGTGTGTGTGTGTGTGTGTGGCGGTGGGCGTGGTGGAGGTGGGTGGGTGTGGCGGGTAGGGTGCGTGCGGGGTTTGGGGGGATAGCCATCCAAAGGATGGTGTTTATCAAATGGTTGTGAAGTGCCGATGTCCAGCGGGGAGGGGGTGAGCCGGTGGAACCGACCGCCGCCCCCACCTCTCCCTCCAATTCATCTGCTGCTCGCGTACCGGTACTCAACAGCTTCCAACAGGGTTTCCTTCGCTCCCCCCCCTTCCTTGCTCCCTCCTCTTTCCCTCCCCAAACTGAACCCCCACCCAACTCCCCTCCTCTCCACCAAAGAGCCTCCTCCCCCTCCTCCCCCTCCCCCTCCTCCTCCTCCTCCTGCTCCTCCTCCCCCTCCCCCCCCTTCCTCACCGCAGGATGGGGCCGTGGCCGTTGGCGATCATGGTGTACGGCAGGTCCTTGACCTTGCGCAGCGCCGTGGTGACGCTCTTGGCGTTGGGCTTCATCAGGCAGTCGTAGTAGAAGCTGGGGGGGGGGGGAGAGAGTGTGGGGAGGAGCGGGGAGGGCGAGGGGGGTTGCAGGTATATCAATTGTGAAGAAACGTTGCAGGACAACACAAAGCGGTGGGGGTTGAAAATACCAGCCAATATAAAGCCGAGAAACCAAACTATCACTGGGGTGGGGTAAGGGAAGGGGCCACGAGTCACAGCAAGCAGACGAGGTGAGCGGATTCAATCTGCAGTAATATCCAACCACGCCACCCCTTGCCCCCCGCCCCCCCCCAGCCCCCGGTCCCCGGTCCCTAGCCCGCCCAGCCCGCCCAGCCCCCGACCCGACCCCCGGCCTTACCGGTAGTGCGGCATCAGCACCTTGACGTCCGCGTCGAAGGGCTGCTCGCTGCAGTAGTGCATGCCTGCAAAGGGGAGGGCGCAGTAGCAGCTGTGGCAGTTGCAGCACAGTACAGCATGACAGGCCGTAGCAACAACTGGTGCAGTACTGCAGAAGCAGGTGCACTTCGGTGGGCGGGGGCCCACAGCATTCGCGAGCGCGGTCCAGCTTACAGTCCCGCCACACGCATGAGCGGCGGCCTATGTCGGCTTCACTCACTGCCCACCCTACCCGCCCAATGCCCATACCCCAAACACGGCCTACAACCCCATCCATATGCCCAAGCCAGCCACCCACCGAACGCATCGCAGGTGAACATGACGCCGGTGGCGTGGTCGAAGGAGAACATGGTGTCGGGCCAGTGCAGGTTGGGAGCCATCACGAACTCGACCACATGGCCGCCGCCCAGGTCCACCTGCGGGTGGCAGGGAGGGCGGGAGGGTGGGAGGATGGGAGGGTGAGGGAGGGGTAAGTGCGGGAGGGTGGGAGGGTGCGGGAGGGCGGGAGGGTGGGAGGGTGCGGGAGGGTGGGAGGGTGGGAGGGTGCGGGAGGGTGGGAGGGTGCGGGAGGGTGAGGGAGGGGTGGTGCGGGAGGGTGCGGGAGGGTGGGAGGGTGGTAGTTCATTCCAGAAACCGCCGTGGGAGGCGCGGGCGCATGACGGGGTAGAGAGGAGAAGTGGCGGGGAGGCGGAGGAAAGGCGGTTGATGGCCGCAGAGCAGAGCCGTAGCATGCGGACAGTGTGTAGTGTATCTGCCAGGATGGAAGGGCGATCCCCCGAAGTTGGCTGGGGGTTCGCACAGGTTGGTTTGGCTTTTGGATGGATGCAACCGTGAACACACATATCACATATCAGGTCGCCCACAGCACCCAGGCACACACACACACACACACACACACACACACACACACACACACACACGCATTGTTTCCGTTTACCAACACACACACGCATTGTCCTATGTCTGCTGTTCTCTCCCTTCTGATCTCTAACACACACACACACACACGGTGTTCAAGTCTTTCATAGTACTCTCCCTTGTTATCTCTAACACACGGTGTTGGCCCTTCAGCCTAGTGGTTGGTGAGCCCGCTGGGCCCTGCGTTGTTGTACCAGCAGTAACCCTTCTGAGGTTGCTGGCGTGGTCCAGGTTGGTTGGAGCGTCCCCCCGGTGGACTCCAGAGCTTGGTTGCGCTCTGGGCAGGGGAGACGCGTGATAGCGGCAGCGTGTGGCCTAAATGCCTCGCTGTCGCTGGCTGTCCCGAGTACTCGCTCACGAGACTCGTCAGGCCGCCTGTAAACCCGTTGTTACACACCACACACACACACACACACACACACACACACACACACACACACACACACACACACACACGCGCGCGCGCGCGCGAGAGCGCGCAACCCGCGCCTTGCACCCACCTTGTCTCCGCCCTTGACCGCCTGGCTCTTGAAGGGGCTGTCGAGGTGTGGGCGGGCGGCAGAGAGAGCGCAGAGGGAGGGGGTGCCATGCATGTTTAGTTAATGAAGGGGGGGCAGCGGGCGACCGGTAGGGGTAAAGGTGATGCGGCCTTGCAAACCGTAGCATATCCAGCCAGCACACAACGACCCTCAGCTTGCGGCCGCCGCCGCCGCTGCGCCGCCTTTCCCATGGGCTCGCTCACCGGTGCGTCAGGTTCTGCAGGAAGCTGATGCACACCTGCGAGGCGGATGTAATTCATCCAGGCGGGCGGGCGTGAAGGGAGGACGGCGGGGGTTACACGCATTAGAGTTAGGGGGGGAGGAGGAGGAGGTGGCGTGCACACATCAGTGTCACACCCAAGGGGCGGCTCCCCGCACCCAGCCACAAACCCAGCGCGCTGCTTTCCGCCACGCCGCCACGTACCACGCCGCCACATGCCCACCCCCTTCCCCACCCCCATCCTGCCGTCTGAGGTCTACCTTCCTCATGTTTTCTATAACGCGCACACACACACACACACACACACACACACACACACCACAGACTCCCCTCTCTCCGTTTCCGTTTACCAACACACCCCACAGACCCCCTGCCGCACCGCACCTTGCTGCCGCACACGGTGGCCTCGGGGTACAGGTCCAGCACGGCGGGGATGAGGCCGCTGTGGTCGGGCTCGGTGTGCGACACGAACACGTAGTCCAGGCTGCGGCCCGCGGCCTTGAGCTCCTTCTGCAGCGCCTGTGGCGTGGGTGGCGTTAAGGGGCGTGGGGGACGGGTAGTTCATTCCAAACCCAAGCAGGGGGGCGTGGGGGAGGCAAGGAGGCGTGTGGGGCGTGTGGGGACGGGAGGCAAGGAGGCATCGAAGAGGTACGCGTAGGCGTGAGAGGGTTGCAAGGATACGGTACCGTATATGGCGGAGTGAGAGGGTGGGTGGGTAAGGGGTAGCAGGGGCAGAGGGGGCTGGGCGGCTAGACTGGAGGCCATGGCACAGAGCAACTACCGCGATGCCATGCCTGTAGGCCCATCAGCTCTCACCCTTCCCATCCCGCCCGGCACAAGCACCTCCACACAGGCAACCCCCACCAGCGCCGCTCCAAAACCACACGCCCGCTCCCACTCCGCCCCCGCCCAATCCCGCTCCCCTCTTCCCCCTCGTATTGGAATTGGAATGAACTCCCCCCAAGGACATCGGCACTTCACAACCCATACCATCCATGGATGGCAATCTCTCCCCCCCCCCACACACATACACATGCACCCACCCACCTCCAAGAACAGGTTGTGGAACTTCTCGTGCGAGGCGTCCACCAGCGCCGTCTTGTCGGCGCCGTAGATGAGGTAGGCGTTGTAGGTGGTGCCGTTCTCCAGGCTGGAGGGAGGGCCGCGGGGTGCGGGGGAGAGGGGGAGGGGGAGGGGGGCGGGCGGGAGGGGGATGAATGGGGTAAGAAGAGCAGGTGGGTTGTGTGGGTGGGTGGGGAATCTGGGGATGATGGGGAATGATTGTAGGTGATATGGTCATGTGGGCGGGTGAGGGTGCCTTGTGCTGCGCCCCCCCCCGTCCACATGGACGGCTACGCCCGCCCTTGACCTGTGCCCCGCTCGCTCGTTGGTTTTTTTTGCGGTTTAGGATGCGCTGGTATGTACCCCCCACACCGCGCGCTTCCACAGTACCGGGACGTAGCTCGCTTTGCGATTTAGCCTTGTTGAGCTGCTCCAATATGTCCACAGCTATCAACCTGTACTCCTAGCCTCTTCTCCTGAGCTATTCCTTTCAGGTACACTGGACGAACATGCTGTCAAGGGCCCGCACGACGTGTAACCTCGCGAATGGGGCGCCAGCGCGTGTGGGAGCCGCCCGCGGCCCGCGCCTGGCACCACCCCACCCTCACCCCTCCACTCACTAACTATACCCCTCACGCCGTCACTAACCTGCTTGCTTGACCTGTTTACTTTGGTTTGGCTTAGCTTAGGCTGGTGTTTACAACCTCCCTCCCTGCCTCATGGGTGTGTCATGCTTCGCCGCCCCCCCCCCCGACCGCGAACTAACGCCCGCTACTGCCCCGCCCGCCGGCCCCCAAGTAACGCCGATGCGGCCCCCTTATAGGCCCGGCTGGCGCTCCGGCCAGCCCTCTTTCCACCCAGGCTCGCGCGCACTAGTTTAGGCTTTAGGCTTTAGGATTAGATTCAGTCTCCTCCCGCTCTTGTGCTTTACTTACGCAACACTGCCCTGCAACCCTCCCGCATGTACGCCTCCGTGGCCGGCGCTCACATCACGGCGCCGGCATTGCTCTGGTATCAAGCAGGTGAGTATCGCGATTGTATCGCGAAATTTAGATAACGGGGTGGTTCTGTACGCGCGCGAGCCTGGGTGCCATCCATGACTACCGACAACACCGACGACAAGACTGAAGATTCAAGGCTCAAGGGCGCCCGAGACCTAAAGGTTAAGGCCATACCACCTCCGCGCTCTGGGTTGGGCTGGTTGGTTTGGGTTCTCTTGGTCGTTTCGCTTTTGGTTTCTGGAATGAACTACCCCCCCCCCCCACACACACACACACACGCGCGCGCACGCGCGCATATGCAGCACCTCAGCTCAGCACCAGTCTCACCCGAACTCGATGTCGAAGCGGTCGCGGTCCCAGTCCAGGGAGCGGATAGTGACGGTGTCCTCAGCCACCGGCAGCACCTGGCAGCGGCGGCGGCAAGGGGCAGGAGGTGGGTGGTGGGGTGGAGGTGGGTGGTGCGGTGGTGGGGTGTCCGGGTGTGAGGGGGCCATGGGGCCGGCCGCCGCGTCTCAGGCTGCACTGCCGCTTCCCTTCCCCTTATGGACGCTTGCGCGCACCCACACCCGCGCCCCCGTGCCAGATACAGGCCACACTCCCGTACCTACCATACCTGCGCCCCCTCCCCCGCCCCCCAAACCCACCTGCGTCTGGATGCGCTTGCTCTCGCTCCACATGACCACGTCGCTCATGCGGTACGGCAGCTCGCCGCCGGCGCCGGTGGAGGTGGCGGGCGCGATCTGCGGTGGAGGGGGAGGGTGGGGAGGGGTAAGAGCGCGGCGCGGAGGAGCGTAGCGCGGTCGGGGAGCGGGGATGGTGGTGGGAGGTGGCAGTTCATTCCAGGACCCGAAGCAAGCCCAACACGAGAAGCCTTCTGAGACTGAGTGCGGGTCCCGGTCAAACCAGTGCCCGCCTGAAAGCCTAGGTCCGGCGGGAGCCAGCGCCTGCACCACCACTGCGCCGCCGCCGGTCCGGCAGCTCCTCAGCGCTGCCCCTGCGCGCCTGCCCCTGCTGCTGGTCTGCCCATATCCGGCCCCCTTCCGCCGATCCGGTCCCAGCTCCTCACACAACAGCGAGCTGCCCCTGCTACCGCTGCTACAGCTAACGCCCCTGCTGCCGCTGCCGCCACCGCGGCCGCTGCTGCTACAGCCGCGCCCGGTGGCCAGAAGGGCTGCCACACCTTCCCGCAGCTGTGCGTCGTTGCTGGGTGGTGCACACGGGCCCATCAGCAACACAGCCGCCACCTGCACGGCCCTCCGCCGCCCAGCTCCCAGAGCGCCGCCGCAGCCGTTCTGTCCAATGGCGCAGCGCCGCACTGCCTCTCCTGCAGCTGCTGCCTCCGTCGCAACCGCCGCCGCCGCTGCTGGTGCGCACTGCCGCTGCCGCTGCCGCTGCTGCTGCTGCCGCTGCTGCTGCCGCTGCTGCTGCCGCTGCTGCTGTTGGCGCGCTCGGCGTGACGCACAACTGAACCCCTGGAGTGCGTGTGACCCACTCACCGGCGCGGCCACGGCGCGGACCTGCAGGGCGGCGCCACGGCTCACGCGCGCGGGGCCGCGAGTAGCCTGTGCGCAAGGGGCGTAGGAAGGGCGTTGGCACGACGGCCATGCGTGATGTGTATTGCATGTGGGCTGCCCCGACGCGTGCGCTGCATTCCAGCACGCCTTGTCAAGGGAGCTCGCGGGCAGGGCCAGGGTTGGCGGGGTTGCAAACCCTAGGCTGCGTGCCACGCCTGACGTGGCGCGTGTTGACCACTCGCGTGCGACCCGTCCGCGACGCAGTTGCGCGCTCGCGCTGCTTGCACAAGCAGCATTCCCGCGCGACAGCGCGCCGTCGCGGGGACAGCAGCTGCATGGCCTGGCCGCTAGGGCTCTAGGGCGAGCGAACCTGGCGCAGAGCCCTCAAGCGCGACTGGGCCCGAGGCCTACAACATTTCCACCGCGTGGGCCCACTGACAGAAACGCGTGTGCACCATCCTCAAAACAGGTCCTGAATGCTCGACGCAGCCAGCAGCCCGACATGCGCCCGGTTCACTGACACAGACGCGCAAGCTTGCTCACCCGCTTGCTCGCCACGGCATTACGGCCTGCCTGCCGACCCGCCTGACGCTTAAGAAGCTGCATATTTTTCAAAGAGCGTCTGATAAAAGCCGCTGGCGCACTCGTTGAAGCAAACCGGTGCAGCAAGCGGAAAACTGCAGGTGACGAAAGTCCGCCTCGCAGTGTTGTCACGTATTAGGCTTAACAAAATGTCTGAAGGCCAGCCTGAGAAGTGCTTCAGGCTGCAACCTCGCCTCATTCTAGAGTCCATGCGAAGCGGGCTTCACTCCGCTTACAGTGTTGTGCATAAAAAGCAATTAGCGTTAGCAGGGTGCGGCACTTTTTAGCGGGCAAAACACGAGGGTCGACCTTCACCGTTCCGTCCCGAAATTTAGGAGCTCGATACACAAAATGGCCAAGGCGCAGATGGAGCGCTGGGCTGCTGAGCACCCCACTGCCCCTCGCGCGGGCCGCATTTTTGAGGTCCCGCTGGGCTATCTTGTCCCCCGTGTCGCTGCCGGCATCGCTGCCGCTGGTTGTCTCTGGTACATCAACAACACTTTCCTCCAGACTTACCGCCCGGAGACTCTGTCTAAGGAGTTCCTGGAGGAGCAGGCAAAGATTGGCGAGGTCGCGGTGAGTTGATGGTGCCTTCCGGGACCTCGGGGCAGAGCAGCCTGCAGAGCTAGTCCCCCGCCAGCATGCCTATACCAAACAGCCACCTAAATTGGCTCCATGCTGCGTGCTGGCCTCGCTGGGGCAGAGCCGCGCTGCAGCAATTGAGGGAGCAGTCAGCGGGCGGGTTTCGCCGGGCAGGGAGGGATGTGCATGACACAAACATCCGTGACAATAACAGGTTTAGCCGCAGCCTGCACCGGGCACGCGACCGGTCGGCCGGTACAGGGGGGAACATGGTTGATTGCCGCGTCGCAGGTGGCGCTGGGCCACGCAGTAATAGCGTGTGCGTACCAATCGGTCGCAGTGCGGGCCACCTGGTTGGTGCGGCCAAGTTTGGCCGCGCGACGACGACCCAGAGCTCATAAGGTTCCCTCCCGCGTTTGCCTCCCTCTGCCCCCCCCGCAGCAACGCATGAACGCCCCGCCGGTGTACCTGAACCCCTTCACCAACCGCATCCCCGGTAGCATTCTGGGCCCCGAGGATGCAAAGCCCGAGTAAACTGGAGTTTGCGCCGTCTTGGCGGGGCAGCAGAGCTTGCGGGGGCTTGAGTGCCCGCGCCTGCGCTGTGCACCTCGTGCGCGCCTGGCGGCCTGTCTAGCCCGCGTCCTGTAGCAGGCGCCTGTGCGTGGCGGAACTTGGCTTAACTGACCTCTCGTGTTGCGCGTGTGAGTGCTGGTGATAACCCGAACTGGATTGCGTGTGGGTGACGGGCTTGTGTTCAAAAGGTGTTCAAGGGACGAGTTCACAGTGGGCACAGTGGGGCGTTCGGCTGGGCGCCCCGTGGTCGTAGGTAGCCACACAGATATAGATGTTGATCACATGCCGCTAGGCTTGCGGCCTGATGAAAGCGCAGCCGTGACGGCGATGCTGTGGAGTAGGCATAGGCACAAGCACGACGATTTCTGCTTGCTGTAAACGAACGGTACGGTACCAGTACGGTGTTCGATTGCCTGAACAACACACGGTGAAGCAGGCGGCTGTGGATTGCAATCCAAGTCGGCGGCAGCAATGCATGGGCAGTCTTGGACTGCCACAGTGGCACAGTCAGCCGCCCAGCACTCGCACAGGAGCGGGAACTCGAGCTCTGAATTGCAATTGCCTGAAAGCGTCCCTTGGATTAGCAGTGCGTGTTACTAGCAGTGCGTGTTATTACACATCCAAGTAAAGGTCGGAAACGATCTCCGTCGCTTTGGCACAAGTCAAACCGGGGGCAATTCAACCCGGGCTCACCCGTGTTGTGCCCATACGCCCGGCGGTGTCCAATGCCCAATCGCCCCCAAATGCCTACGAATGTTATACTTATGCTGTTGCAAGTCGTTTTGCATGCTTTCCCGGTAGTTCGGCTCGTCGCGACTGCCAAATGCCGCGACGTTTCTCGACCTTGCAGCAGGAAGAGCATATTTAGCCAGCGCGCAGCATTTATATCCGCTTCCTGTGACTTGCGAGTGACACAGCATCGGTCTTTGGGACCTACCAGGCGCTTCCTTGGGGTCCGAGCTCGCGAAATGCTGTTTGACAGAACCTCACTGGGAAGCTCCAGACCATGCGCGATGTCATATAAGATGTATATATATAGTATACCAAACTAGTCCATGTGGGTAAATGTGCGATTTGGCTTGACCGTGCCGACACGTACCCTCGTGACCGGCTGGCTGGCACCACGAAAGCCACGAGTTCTGCACACTAACGAGGTCGCGCCAAGCCCCAACTTGGTACTTATCATGATATAAGGTGTATGGGTACAACTGCATAGCGGGGGCAACGTTCGGGGCCCATTTTTGTGTCGGGGTGCTACCTAGGCATCGTGTAGACCCCCCGCACGGGGACGGCCGTACGGCATAGGCGCACAACTCGGACAGTAAATTTGATAGGCCAGCCGCATACACATTGTGGGGGGGGGGGTAGGTAAGGTCAGATTCACTGTCCGAGCTGTGCGCCGGCATTTCCCGGGGCTTTGAAGATGCCCCATTTTTGGACACCGCCCGTCCGCCCCGGACATGGGGTTTTAGGGTTTCCATCGTGCCCGTCCTTGCACGGCTCCGCATTCGCATGGCCCATGCCGCATGACGTACGACCGGGATTGCGCCGTGCAACGCGCGCGTTGCTCTTTTTCTGTTGGCCGCCCCGCGTCAGTACTTTAATCCTTCCTTGCATGACTTCATTCTCAGTGCCTTTCCTTAGTTTTAGGTCAGCACCTCGAGCCAGGCTGCGCCAGCCCAGCGCGCCCTCAGCCCAGCAGTCCGAACCGTACAGCTTACAGCCTCCTGGCGGTCTTCGGCCGGCTCATGTCAGCGGTTACCGTCTCTCGGAGGTAATGTGGCCGCGCACTACGTACTTATGTACTTATGACCTGGAGGTGAACAAACCGACAGGAAGGACGCGTGGGGAAAGGCGCTGCCTGCTGTGCGCAAGACACAGTCAGAGCCAGCCTGAGGATTGCAATGATGCATGTGTGGAGGACGAGTTGCATGTGTTCAAGGAGTGCAGAGCCTACCTAGGTCTAAGGCATTGGACAAGGGGTGTCAGCTTTGGAACAGCTGGGAAAATGGGCTGAGCCCCTACAGAGCACGGGACGTGACGTTTAGCTTGGGGGCTATCATGAGGCCCCACCCGCTAAACACCCACCGCACCCTTGCACGTCTTGCGGACGTGTAATGCCAAATATTTTAGGCGTGGTTTAGCGTAACAGGGATGCACGCCGTGCACCACACGTTTGCTTAGCCACGCTACTTGTTTCCCTCCACGATATGCGACGGCGATCACGTCACCATCTCTACAACGCATTCAGCGCTGAGACATAGAAAACAGCCGGGGCACCACACACCTCAATCAACATTCTGTTCGGCGCTAGAGCAAGGGACGTGAACCCTGGTAAGGCGGCATTCACGGAGTCGTCTCATAGAACCTGGCTGCGAGCCTGCCCGCCACGCACGCTCCACACCGCGTCAGCACCTCCGTGGAATTCACCCCGAGTAGCCGGGAGCACCTAATAACTGTGCATGGCACCCGGAACCGAAGCAAGCTCTGCAACTGGCTTGCCGGGACCGAAGTAGGGACTCGGGGCCGCGGCACATTCACCTGCGGGATCGCCATGCGTGGTTCGGCTGTTGCACAAACGTCAACGTTCTCGCCCCGCGACGCTTGCCGTCAATATAATTTGATCTATAGATGTGATAGTTCTTTGTACCGGATGCTATGCGCAAGGGCCGACGAATGAATGGACGCGTTCTCGCACCGACGTTTCTGGGCCACCGGAATTTAGCGTTCAATATAAGTTCATATGAGCTTTCACGTGGTACTCGCGGTTTACGCAGTATTGAGTTTGGTGCCGACGCAGACACGCAGACCCACGGGTCGACTGCTACTGCTACTGCCGCTGTCCTGCTGCTCAGAAATAGCACTGCACTCTTACGTCCTTGTGCTATTAGACAAACGTTTTCCTCATCATGTCTGATAACGACTCAAATTACTGGCCTGGCAAAGCGCGACGGCGGGCCAGCCTTACTGCTGCAGCGCTAGAGCAGAAGCGCCTACGCGAGGCCGAGCGCCGGGCCAGTACACAACTTTGCCCTTGCCAACGTACCATACCTCACCGGCACCGGCACCGGCAGGCACGGACACCACAGGGGTGGTCCTGGATCGCTTCGCTCCAGGGGGCTCAGCCCAAAAATTCGGGCGGAGCGAGAAGTGCCTTTGCGCGTCCGTGGACAATTGACTTTCGCGAGGTCGCGAAAATAGTCGCAAGCGCCCGCGTTTGTAGGGCCTATAAAGCTGCCGGTGCAGGGCTCGGGGCGACATGGCAATGGCGTGTGAGCCCACGCTTGCTGGGTGACGCCGTGGCTCAAGGGTTCGCATAATCGCGGCATACGTAACATTGTAGGCGCCAGGGTGCAGGGTGCAGGGGCGGGCTCGAAATGACAATTGACAATTGACTGTGTCAATTGGGCACTCGGTGACGAGGGCCAGTAAAGCGACAAACTTGCGAATCTTGGCTCAGGAACTTTGCACTCGATGATATGGTAAACAAGAGCACGTCAAGTATGGCCAGTACTCAGGAGAGCGCTCCAACTATTCGCGACGCCCTGCTGTGGGCGAATGAGGAAGACGACCCCACTTCCATTCAACCAATTATTGATATCCTGTGTCAGCAGGGATTTGAAGTTGATAAGCAAAAGGCTGGCAGGCTCTTCTGTTCGCTGGACCCTTTCTCGTCGGCGTACGCGTCGCTCAATTATCGGCAGCAGGCTGTGATGAAGCTGGCCATTCAAGGTGCGTGAATATCCTACTTGCGCCACAACGCGAGGCGATCTCGACCATGCTTCAGTAGGGCTTTTGCGAAGCTGGGGCGGGGCCTTGGCATGTGGTTAATTCATTATCGCCGATAAATCTTGCAGGTGCCAAAACTGGCTTCGCGACGAACGCGACTGCACCCGCAAGCACCGGTAAGCTTTCCCTGCGGGCCCTGGCTTTTCGTTTGGGAGCCCCGAGCAGTTCTGAACGTGTGTGAAGCTCTGTATAATAAGTGAAGTGCACGTCGCAGCACCTGTCTTTGTCCTGCAGTGCCGCTGGCCCAGAACTAGAGCGTAGTGCACGACACAGCCCCTGCCCTCGTGTTTTGCAGTGCCGCCGGCCCAGAGCTCCGCCCTGCCACCGCCGGCCCAGAGCTCCGCCCTGCCACTGGAGGACCAGCCCGCGGTGCTAACGAAGGAGCAGCTGGAGCAGACTCTGGAGGAGAAGCTGGAGGTGCGCGACAAGAAGATGCTGGCGGCTATGCAGGGCATGCTGGCTCAGCGCAACCAAACGGACTGCTCTGTGCTGCGACACCGGTGGACGGTAAGCCCGCGGCGGAGAGTGCCACATCCTAGCTGGCTGGCTACATGTCGGTTGCAGCGTGCGCGACGGGCCTTGCGCGCTTGGCTATGATGTGCTGGGACGAAAGCCTGCTCGCAATCTGCCTCCAGTAAATCCTCCTGCTGCTCACGTGACCAAACCTTGACTGTACACAACTTTGCCCTTGCCAACGTACCATACCTCCAGGCCCTGACAACGTCAGTTCCCCCGGGAAAGAAGGTGTTGTGACTGGTTGTGGCGCTGTGCATCGCCGCACTGCTCGCGTGGGCCTGGTGGCTCGTTTGGTGGCTTGGAGCAGCGGCTGTGGCGGTAACGGCGATGTGGCTCCTGGGCATGCGGTACTGGCGCCGCGGCTTGGACACCGTCACAATTGGATGGGCGGCAGCGTGGGGCCACATGTCATCGCCGTGGGCTGACGGCGTCCCCGGGCCGCGCGGGCTTCTCATGGCGGCCCTACGCTCGGCTCAGGCTGCCTTGCGGGTGGCACTGTGGTTCCTCGTATGGGCTCCGTTGACGACCTTCATCGGCACAGTGGCCCTCCATGGCGATCGCTGGCCGCTGGTTGTGACGGCCCTCATCTTTTCCGGCCAGGTGGTGCTAGCGGCGTGGCATGGCGCGCCGCCTCCAGCAGACGCATGTGCCAACCTGATGTGGCTGACTGCCGACATCAAGGCCGTGACGGGCATGCAACTGTTGTCCTGGGAGTTTGTGCAGAGCAGTCAGGGCATCGGAGCAGGCATACTCGCGCGGTGGCTCATGTACTGCAAGGAGTGGGAAGCGCTGGTCACTGCGCTTGGCTGGGCTCTGGATGTCCAGTTTCCAGGGGGCGCTGGCGCCGAGGGTGAGGCGCTGACGGCGGGTGCTGGGTCATCCGCATGACGAGACGCGAGTGCGTTCTCGTGGTGACTGTGTGTGAATGAAGGCACTGGAGGAAATAACGGATTGCATCCACGACATGTGTGTGGATACGTGGTGAATTCTTTCGTGGCAATACCTGTCGGGTGGAGTGTGGCGGAATTGCAGACTCACATGGTTGCGGCATGTCCAGCTGCCATCATCTAAAAATGAGAGCATTGACGTTGAAAATGCACCTACGCCCACACATGCATGGGCGATAGTGCACCATACATAATGCATGGCGGGTCGATGAACATCGCTCAGTATAGTAGCAGGACCGGAGACGATGACATGCGCGTCGTGGGTGACTGACGACACGGGCCGCACACTAGAGCTGCAGTACGATTGGTGCCTGACGCTGCGCATCACATATACGGAGGGGGACGATGCGATGGACACCCTGAGCGGCAGCGTGGCGCGCATACGAGATGACATGAGGCTGATGGTGCTCAGTGACCCCAAAATATCTCGCACCTAGACAAAACAAACCATGGGACTCGGCGCGCTGCTTGGCAAGGCACGCTTGTTGGAAGTCGACCAACATCCTCACTAATAAGGAGTTAGGACGGGCTAGCAAGCTAATAGGGTCCAGAGGGGCCCGGCGCTTTTGCGATGCCGCTTCAGTTAGTTCCATCGGAGGGATGACACGGGGCCCGATTCGCGGTCGGTTGCCCAAGGTGTCGTGGCACGAAGCGATTTAAAACAATGAGGCAACTTGCACATTCCGTCTGCCCTACCGGTCATATTGCCATTCCTAACCTGCAAGTTGACCAATCCTACCGACAGTTCGGTCAATCCCAACCTACGGGGCGACCAATCCTACCGACGGTTCGGTCAATCCCAACTTACGGGGCGACCAATCCTACCGACGGTTCGGTCAATCCCAACCCGCGTCCCCGTTAGTTTTCACCTGCAACTTTGCATACCCAAACCCGCCAGCTTACCCTCTCCCCTTGAGACCCCCAGACTCCTGAGACCCCCAGGCTGCGCCCCTCCACTCCACCGCCAGCCCCAGTCGTGGTCCAGTCCAGCCAGGGGAAAGTGTTACATATCCAATGCATTGACTCGTGCTACCATACGCCCTGTGGCAATCACAACTCGATCTGTTTGCAGTTTGTGCCTCTGTTTGCACCTCTGCAGGCACTGCGTCAAAGGGCGTGGTACCAGGCAAACATTTGCACACCAGCGCACGCCAGCGCGTCATACCAAATATAGCCCCTTCCGGCACGAGTACACGCCCAGCGCTCAGTCGCATGCCAGTGCCCGTATCTCGTAGATGCCCTCGGGCCCCCGGTGTCTACAGATGACTGGACACGACCTTCTACATTTTATGCTCAAAGCCGCACGCAGGCAGGCTCCCTCGCAGGATGCACAATTGGCGGCGTTGGTGGCGCCATTCGCAAGGCGGCTGACTTTACCGCACCTGCTGTGCGCAAGGTGGCGCAGTTTGCACGCCCTGTCGCAAACGCCATGAGTGGCATTGCCCTCGCCGCAGGCCAGCCAGGGATCGCCCTCTTAGCCAAGGGGGTCAGCAAGGCGGCGGACTGGGTGTCTGGCGCAGCACCCACGGTCACTGACGCGCTAGGAAAGGCCAGTGCCATTGGCGCACGCATGCAGGGCGGGGGCAGCGCGCTCATGGGTGATGGGTGCGTCTGGCGGGGGCTAAGGCCACAATATTTTCTGGGCCAAGAAAGTGTCGCTACGGCTATCCCCTCCCCAAGCGCCGCTATACCAGGGGCAGATACTACGTCCTCAGCGATGGCATACGCTACAAGTGGATGTAGGCCTCGCCGCAGACGCGTTCCTTGCCAGGTGGCTACATTGAGCGGTACTGAAATTTTGTTCGGTGAGGTCGGCAGTGCGGCTTCAATCCTTTTGAGCGCCTAACCATATTTATGAACTTGGACGAGGATGCGTCCTGACGCCCTCCGCACTGTGTGTCGCAGCGTGCTCATAGCACTCGAGGTGGCGCGGCCGGCGCGCTGGGCGCTACGCCGGGGGATGCGCGGCGGGCAGCGGTGAGTTTCGGGCGAGTTTCGGTGGGGTTTGCGGCGAGTCCTTGTCGAGTTTCGCCCCAGTTTCCCTCGCGCCCCATGCAGTGCCTCATAAGGCACCGGGCTCCGCAGCGCGGGCCTAAACTTCTTTTTTGCACACCGTGTCTACCAAGAAGCTCAGGGCTTCGGACTCGGTCAGCACAAGGCAAGCATGTCTGAATCCCACACGCCATCCACGGGAGTCAAGGGCACCCTTGCCACCAAGTCCAAGCATCTTGTAGCTCTCCAACGCACTGCAGACGTCATCGATGCCCGACACTCCGCAGGCTAGGCGCGGGGTGGGAGCGACCTCGGGGCTCCTCGGCGTTTCAGGAGGGGCAACAGTATTACATGGCTCCGACACAAACTGGCGCTCTAGTTCCCCGCGTTGCTTGCCGCCGGCATAGTTTGCTTTATAGGCCCAGGAGCGTGGCACAGCGTGGCACAGCACACAGATGAGAGCAGTGCATGTGTACAGCTCTGCATTATAGGATACAGAAAATTTTGGGAACAGTAAAGTTCCAGCACATGAACTGTAAGAGGCGGGGTTAAGTTGGGTGGGGCGCGGGAGACGGTGGGGGGAGGAGGGGGGTGGGGTTGTGGTTACCAGCCCAAACTAAACCAAACCCAATGCATAAGAGCATGGTGTTGCCGTATGACGCTGCTTCTCCGCCCCCTTCTCCTTGAGGGGCGTGCGGCGTGCAGCTGGCCTCGGGCCTACTGTGCTGGCTTGCCGGTGTGCTGCCATGACGTTTGCGACTTGGTCTTCGCGTAGCGGTGCCTTATGAGCCGCGTGTCTTGTGATGCTGTGTCTGGTGTGGCTCTGGCGGGCGTTTCGCTTAGCTTCGACACGCCTACGCAGCTGTGAGTCGGGTGGGCAGCCAAGCAGGGTGGCGGTTGGCCACCTGTGCCCGAGGCAGTGTTCACACTGTCCCCTTCTTGTAACCAGCACTCATAAGAGCGAGGAGGTGAGCGTGGCCTAATATGGGCGAAGGATGAGGAGAAAACTCGCAATCATTCCCACAACCCGAGAAGTCCCGGTCCCGAACCCAAAATTCCCAGTCGTTGCCCGTCGAGCCACCCAAACTCAACCTTTGACTGAGTAGGCGATTACCACTTCAGTCTCGGGCAAGGTTGACGGCAGCCGCCTTCGCAATTGCCACCCAGGCTCGCACACCAACAAACGTCACGTGCTAACGAGCAGTGCAGGCTAGACGCGCGAATTTGATACCCACCTAATAATCAGGAACGGAGCCCGGGCGCCAGGCAGGGGACCAGCGCCAGGGCGGGACGGCGGCCTAATAATCAGGAGGGGGGTGGGGGTGGGGGTTTGGGGCACGCGTGCGGTTGATTCCATCACGATCCAACTGACAACCAGGGGTGCTGACAACGGCTTCTTGATCCATGCCCTCACTAGGGCGCGTAAGTCCGTGCGAGTTTGGGCGTGGCAGGGTTTGGCGCACTGGACCCAGCACACACAAGGGCCCGGCTCTTGTGTCCAACTAAAGCAATTTATCGCCCGCTTTCCATAGCACCTCACCATGATGCATAAGAAGGCCTGTATAGGGTTCGCCCTCAAGCCACGCGGGTACCACTGGGCGGCTGGACGGGGTCTAGGGGCAGCCCCTTTTTCCGCGGGCATTTTCACTATGTTCAATAACTCGTACAAGGATGCTGACCCGACCTACCCCCCACTGAAGCCGCCTGGCTAGTTAGATTTCTTGTACGAGCTATTGACCGTGGTGAAAACTGGGCTGCCGTCTGGGGGGTACGTTTCCCCAGCCAAACCCACACGTGTGGCGGTCCCTGGACGGTGCCCCGGGGCAAATCCTACCGCACGAATTGGACACCGCCTTTCTGTAGGTACATAACCTACATAACTATTAGCCAGAAGCGCTTGGCAAAGGCCTACAATATGCTTATCGGGTCTCAAGTCGCGAAATTGACTGAAGCCCATATCATGGATATGCGGTGTTTGAGGCCTGAAACTATTGCCGTCGACTTAAAATAGTGTACAGGTATGATATAACTAGCTTTAAGCTGCGTTAGCCGGGTCCTGGCGAGCGCGACATTTAGCATTTCGACTTGGGCTTTCGCGCGATTTGTTGCCCGGGAAACATTCAGGGACCTTAGTATGTGTCCTTAGATGCCATTTCCATGGTCTAGGGGCTTAGACCCGCGCAGCCCTTAGGGACTTGCCGGAGTGGTACCCGCGTGCCTCAAGCCCGTCGCGCCATGAGTGAGAGCAGCTTCTGCTCTGTCACTCTGTGCTCCCTTTCAGTGTGCTGTCTTGAGCTGCATATATAGCGCTTACGGTTCTAGTTGTTTGTCTGGCTTTGGCACGAAGAAGCTGCAGGCCAGCCCTTGTCGGGAATTATTGTCACACATGTATCCCAATGTGGTGGGACGAGCTTGCTCTTATGACAGCTGTCGCCCTTTCACGTCATGTGGGCCAGGGACAACGGTGTGGGCATGTGGTGTGCAGACATGGCTTGAAATGCCTAGAGGAAGTGATGAATTCGACCGCACCAGGGCCTGCCCCGCGGTGGATGCGTACATATATATGTGATGTCCTGTGTTGGGGGCGCCTATGCCGTTGTGCGCGATAGCTGTAAACGCGGGCTCGCCGTGGGGTGGGACCTGGATCCGTGGGAAAGCCCAGGTTTCTCACTGGCACGGAGGAGCCCCGCAATCATGCTAAACACGCCCATCGCAAAAAGCAGCATCGCAAGGTTATTGCCTTATAAATCTAATAGGGCGTGTAAGCGATAGCGCTGGCAAAGCCGTAGCGAGCAAGCGGAAATCTCACTACCGGTCGCTGACGGTCGGTTCCGCCGAACTTGCACGGACTTATGCGCCCTAGTGGACGCGCAAAGGCACTTCTCGCTCCGCCCGAATTTTCCTTGCCGCATATTTACATGCAATAAGCAATTATAAATAACAATACATACCAGTCGTGGTTTGCGCCAGTATGGTATGTTTTGCCGACGCAGCCACGCCGCAGGACCGCACGCACGAACGCATGGACCGGGGTGTTTTGGGGAGGCTTCGTCCCCCCTGGAACGCTTCGCTGGGGGGCCTCTGCGGCTGCTGCCGTGTGGGTCAGCCAGCGGGCGGCCGGAGCAGCTGCTATGGCGCTAGCGGCGGGAAGTGGCGCCGGGAGCACCTGGCGTGGCGGTCTTGTCGTGGAGGCGTGACGGACGGCGCCCATGCGTTGCAGAACTCGGACGTGGTCGTTTTGGGGTCTGTATGATGTATCAAGTGTGTCACGGTGAGCTCGCGCGCGGGCTGGATGCGGGTCGGTTTAGGAGGCAGGACGCGTCGGTGCATGTGCGAGCGGGGTCGCAGCGGGCGAGGGCTTGTTCTTGACACGCCTGAGCGCGTAAGCAGCGTTTGACAGTATAGCATATCTATTTTAGCCGTTGTATGGTCAGTGGCCGAGAGTGCGGCGTCTGTGTCCTTGACTTAAAGAGAAGAGCGTGGAACCGGAAGTGTGTCTGGGGGTAGGATGGTAGGTGCTCGGGTGCCGACTGCGCAGCGGCACCCGCACGACGAATGCCGCTTCCCATCCGTTGCGCGGAAGGCGGGCTGAGCTGGGGAGGAGGAAGAGGAGCCCCGGGCGCGGGCAGTCTGCACGTGCTCGCGGGGTCTGCGATCATGCTGGTCCCGTCCCGCCCCGGTGAGCCCTGAACAGGCGATGTTGCAGTGTGGTAGCGTGCGGCGACGGGCGACGAAGCTCCCTGACGGACCCAACTTGGCCCTGACCAAGGGCTGGAGAGTTTCGAGGCATACAAATGGCAGTGTATGGGCTGTTAATAAGCGGAGCAAAGGCGACAGTAGCAGCGCGGCACAGGCGGTCGGCACGGGAACAGAAACTGAGTAGTCCGCGAGTGAGGCAACTAGGAGCTGACATCAGGTGCAGCAGCCCACCACATGGTGGTGCTGGTGCTGAAGCGGAGTCGCCTGACAGGTGGTCTCCGAACACTGCGGTTTGTGCAACAGGCCAAAATTATGCGCGGGCACCTTGCCAGTTGTAAGCGTGCTTGCGCGTTGTCTCTCTGCGTCGCGAGGCGTGGCGGTCTGTGCAGTCTGGCCGGGCGCCCGGAGCATGAGAACTGCCTGTTAGCAAACTACTTGCCAGCCAGCGCATCGCCGGTGAACTTGCAGCGCGCCAGCTACGTATCTGCTTTTGCCCTTCGCTGCCTTGTAGGTCAGGGAAATCAGTCAACCAACGGGACTTACACGGGTGGTGTGCTTACGCTTTTCGTTTCGCAAATTAGAGCATGTCCGTAACACGGGATCTGCCCACTGCTTTGATGTGACCATGCATGACCTCAAGCGTGCTTGATGCCTGTGACTCTGTGCAGCTTGAATCAGCTTGAGATCTCAACGTTTGCCATCAATCCCTTCACGACACTGGCTGGACACAGCAAAGCGTCAGCAAGTGGCAGTTATCGATGTTTGAACTGCACCCCTTCGGCGGTTGGGCCCTTCCCCGAATTCTCCTGACCGCCATCAAAAGCAATGCATACATAAATTACAGGGATGCAACTCCTCGTAACGAAGAGTATTCCAGAAGTCATACAAGAGCGGACAAAAGTGCGGAAACCGTGCGCCGACACCATGCAACTAACTCCTGTTGCTTGCCACCGTGGCCACCACCGGACCGCTGTCGGAACACTATAGGGCCACCTCGGACTTGGTGCTCACTGGTGCTCCAGCCGCCGCCGCCGCCACCGCCGCCGCCGCTCTCACAGCCTGGACCGGCCCGCCTGCAGTAGCTGGTCGCGCAGCAAGCGCCGCATCACCTTGTTGCTGGCGTTGCGCGGCAGCAGCGGCACCACCGCAACCCGCATCACCTGCATGCCAAGTAATCCAGCCAGGCCGCGGCAGGGCGACGCAAGGGGCGAGTGAGGCAGTTGCCACAGAGTGCCATACCGTACGTTGCAAAACACGCCCACCCGTACACATAAGCAGGTTCCGTCAGACGGCAGGACCATATTGTAAGGCATACAGCCTGATTACCCGCCACCGGACCGAGTCGTTCCCCGGCCCATCACCTTGAACAGCGGATTGAGCTTGCCACGCACTGCCTCCTGGCACGCCTTGTGCAGCGCCGCCACATCAACACTGCTGCTGCCACTGCCCCTGCTACTGCCGGCACTGGCACTGCCTCCAGAACCTCGCAGCACCAGGAACAGGTACAGCTCCTCCGGGCCTCCGTGCGGCGGCGCCACGCCAATGGCGGCCACCTCAGCTGTCAGCCACACCCACCACGCCCTTTACCACCGCCCGCTCCAACTCCACAGACGACACCTGCGCACACGTCCACACGCGTGAACGCGATAACAGCCACCGTGGCGCAGCCGCTCGGCGCGTAGGTGGCGGCGAGAGACGCGCGGTGGCAGGTAAAGGGCACAGCGGCACCTCTGCAGTTCCATTTTGACACCTCCCAGCGCGAGCGCACCCTGCTCTTCATCGCCACGACGGCACAGATGCTACGCACATGAATCTCACACACATGTCGATGCCGCCCAGGTTCATCGTGTCATCGCACCCCCCAGCGCCGCATAGCACCAGGCCGGCGGCCCGCCACCGCTGCAAGTAGCTCCGGCGGCGGGCGCCGGCAGCGCCGCCATTTCATCGCCGTGGCGGCGTAGCGGCAGCCCGATACTGCCGTACAGCGGCATACCCTGGTAGTACACCTGCACAGCCCCAGACACACACGCCCCGCCGCAACCTGGGTACCTCGCAACAGCGCTTTCCTGGGGCAGCCTCCGTGTGCAGCCTCCCTCCGCTGCCGCCCTCCGCGGTGCGAATGCACCGCAAACCACCAAAGGTTTCGCAACCTGACCAACCGCACCCCCGTAGCGGCGGCTCACCCGCGCTGCACCGCCTCCTCTCTGCATACGACAATGACCCTGGGCACACGCGCACGCCAGCAGCCCCTTACCTTGTGGTGGTCTTTGTTCAGAAGGCGCTGCGACACCCCCAGCATGGGCATGGCCAGAGCCACCTCGCCCGTCAATAGCACGCCGCCACCGCCTCCGCCTGAAGCAGCCATGCCGGCAGCCGCCGGCGCCGCACCGATGGACGGAGGGCATGCGGAGGAGCAGGTGCTGCTGCTGGTAGACACAAAGCGGCTGGCGGAGCCCCCATTCCACCATGAGGGCCCGCCGTCACAAACTGCGAAGGCAGGGGCGCGTGTGAAGGAAGACCTGAGCTGGGGCCCGACAGGCTGTTTGTCATGGAAGACATCACAGCCCAACCCCACGCAGAGAGCACAGCAAAGAAGACATAGCAATGGCAGGCCCGCAGTGGCCAGCCCAGGACCGCACCTGCTTGTCCGCTGCTGCCGAGGGCGTCCTCGCCCGCGGCCGCCGACTCGGCTGACGTTAGCAGCACCAGCCGCGTGCCCAGCGTGGGCGTGGAAAAGGTGGAGGGCGCGCAGGGGTGCAGCAGCGTGCTGCTGATGTAACCACCACCGACCTCCGTGCCTGCGGCGGCGGCAGCAAGCCAACGTACGCGGCGCAAATGAAGCGGAAGTCGTTTTGGTATTAGTTCGTTCCGCCTGGTGGTTGCCCCCCAATCCCGCCTGGTGATCTTACTCAGGCGCTTGCATAACCGCGTGCTGACCGCCGCAGTATTCAACGACAGGACGGTAGCCACGGATACGGGACTGTGGGGGCAGCAGGTGCAGGTGTATGACAGACGAGTCGTTGTGCAGACGGCTGTATGGTTTTTGCAGGCTATCAACCACGCATGCCACACACATGCCATCCACCATGCAACACACACACACACACACACACACATCACACACACTTGCCATACTTACCGTCAGCCAGTGGTAGTCTTCCGCTGCCGACGCCTCGCCAGTGCTGCCGAACACGCGGATCGCCGACAGGTCAGGCAGTGGCGGTGGCAGTGGCAGTGGCGGCGCCGCGCCAGCCGCCTCCGCCGCAGCTGCAGCCGGCGGCTTGGGCGGTTCGAACGCGCCGCCGTGGCGCCATGCCCGCACTATGGACGGCACCAGGCCCAGCACCTCCACACGCGCCGCCGACACGAACTGAAGGAAGTCGTGGCCCAGCGGCGCGCCCTGGTGCGTAGTGGGTACAAGGCGGACAGTGGGCAGTGGGCAATGGGCAGGCCGCGGCGTGGCACGCGGTCAGAGCCGCAGCGGGCCACACAATACAAAATTCAGCAGGATGGACTGCGGATCGCACCACACCAACCGCGCACCAACTGCCCACCAGTCGCCCACCAGCAACCACCAACCGCCCACTAGCATTTACCCACCCCGTAAAGCGCCACGATGCCGCCGTTGAGCAGCGCCGCGTACAGCAGCCACGGCCCCATCATCCAGCCCAGGCTGGTGGGCCAGCACACCACAGCGCCCGGCCTCACATACATCCAGCTGCGCCCAGCCGTCCAGCGCGCAGCGCAGCGGCGTCAGGTGCGTCCAGGGGATGGCCTTGGGCTCACCCTGGGGCGCACGGGGATTAAAGGGGTAGCAATCCATGCAGGGACGGTGTATGTGTGTTCATTCCAAAGCCGCAAGCATCTGGGTGGGCTACGGGCGCCAGCGCGGGTACGTAGCAGCGTGGCGCATAAAGCCAGCAAAGGAGGCGGGCATTGGGGCCGGCAGCGACGTGGAGCGTGGCATGCGCGCGCTGTCGTGTCGACCTACTGGCTCACCGTGGTGCCCGAGGAGAACAGGATGTTGGTCACCTCGTACGCATCAGCGATATGCGGCTGCACCGCTGCAGCTCAGCCAGCTCCGCCTCTGCGGTTGCGGCGCCGAGGAAGGCCCGCCGCGTGATGTCCCCGGCGCGCAGCGCCGGTGCAGCAGCTGAGAGCGCTGCTGCGCGGCAGCGGACCGTGTGCACAAGCAACAGCATTAGCAGCACAATGCAGGGTCCTTTTGAATGGAGGAGCAACAGAAGCGCAGCCGCGGGCCCCGGGCGTGCGCCAGACGCACCTGCGCCGGCGCTTTCGGCCGCCGGCAGCACCACGCACGCGGCGGCCGTGCCGCTGCGCACCACCTTGTCGTACAGCGGCAGCGCCTTGCCGCCGCGCAGCACCACATCCTGCGTGTGTGGAAAAGTATGAACCGTGCTCGTTTGTTGGCCCAACGTCACAAAAGAGACGGTGCATACCGGTACCGTACGAATTAGGGAATATAAGCAGCGCTGGCAGTAGTCATCATCGCTGTGCAAGAGGCCTGCTCCTGGCCCGCCGCACAGTGGCAGCGAACCCCAGCGTGAAGAGGGACTCACCGAGCTCACACAGCATCAACGTGCATGCCTGTACGCCCCACCTGTGTGAACACGCCCACGGCTTTGGCGATGTCCAGCCGCGTGCGCAGCTCCTCGGCTGAGAAGGAGTCGGCCACCGACACCACCACGCAGCCCGCCGCCACCGCCGCCAGGTACAGAGCCACCGAGTCGGGCGTCAGCGACAAGTACAGCGCCAGCGCGTCGCCTGGCGTGTGATGCGTGCGTGGGTGACATGAGGTACCGTATGTGGGTTGTGGCGAGTTCAGATGGCATGTGAGATAGCAAGAGGAGGAGCAGGGTCAGGGCGCCGGCTGCGGGCAGGGATGGCCACGGCGGCAGCAGGAGACGAAGCCGTCGGCACAGCGCGCGCGGGGGGGGGGGGCGCTGATAGGAGCATCAGCCTGGAAGGCCCAAACCCAATCCCAATCCGCCCCGCCGCAATGCCAGGCGCAAGCGGGGCATCACGAATCTCCAAGAAAACTGCTCAGGTGTGTCCGCGGCAGCTGGCACCGTGCCCGGCGCTGCCTGCTGCTCCGCCCAGGCCCCTACCCCAGACCCGCCGCTGCTTGCCCCCGGCAACAGGCGATGGCAACCTGCTCCTTGGTGATGCACGCGTCAAAAGGGCGACCAAGACACTGCTGAATGAGTAACAGTTTTAACGCCGACGTTAGCTGGAGGAAACCCGGACGTCTTTGTCGCTACTCACCGATGTTAATACACCAGCTGGGTGGAGGTGGAAAAGGGCGTGAACGGGCGAGCTGCAAGCATTCATGGCGGTCGCTTCGATGAGAAGACAACTTTGCGCACAGGTTCGCACGGAATGGGGCCGCGCAGATTAGCCTAGTTTTGCCATGTCCGCCCCTCACTCATCCCGGTCTGTTCTTTGGGCTGCAAGACCCACAGACTCCACTAAATCAGGAACCCTGCGCTTGATGATGTGGTGAATAAGAGCGCGTCAAGTATGGCTACTCAGAGCGCTCCAACTATTCGCGACGCCCTGCTGTGGGCGAGCGGGAAAAGGGACCCCACGTCCATTCAATCGATAGTTGATATCCTATGTCAGCAGGGATGGGAGGTTGAGGACGAGGCTGGCATGCTCTTCTGTTCGCTGGACCCCTTCTCGTCGGCGTACGCGTCGCTCAATAATTGGCAGCAGACTGTGCTGAAGGTGGCCATTCAAGGTGCGTGAATATCCTGCGTGCGCCACAACGCGAGACGATCTCGACCATGCTTCAGTAGGGTTTTTGCGAAGCTGGGGCGGGGCCTTGGCATGTGGTTCATTCATTATTGCCGATAAATCTTGCAGGTGCCAAAACTGGCTTCGCGATGAACGCGACTGCACCCGCAAGCACCGGTAAGCTTTCCCTGCGGGCCCTGGCTTTTCGTTTGGGAGCCCCGAGCAGTTCTGAACGTGTGTGAAGCTCTGTATAATAAGTGAAGTGCACGTCGCAGCACCTGTCTCTGTCCTGTAGTGCCGCTGGCCCAGAACTAGAGCGTAGTGCACGACACAGCCCCTGCCCTCGTGTTTTGCAGTGCCGCCGGCCCAGAGCTCCGCCCTGCCACCGCCGGCCCAGAGCTCCGCCCTGCCACCGCCGGCCCAGAGCTCCGCCCTGCCACCGCCGGCCCAGAGCTCCGCCCTGCCACCGGAGGACCAGCCCGCGGTGCTAACGAAGGAGCAGCTGGAGCAGACTCTGGAGGAGAAGCTGGAGGTGCGCGACAAGAATCTGGAGGAGAAGCTGGAGGTGCGCGACAAGAATCTGGAGGAGAAGCTGGAGGTGCGCGACAAGAAGATGCTGGCGGCTATGCAGGGCATGCTGGCTCAGCGCAACCAAACGGACTGGTCTGTGCTGCGACACCGGTGGACGGTAAGCCCGCGGCGGAGAGTGCCACATGCTAGCTGGTTGGCTGCCTGTCGGTTGCAGCGTGCGCGGCGGGCCTTGCGCGCTTGGCTATTATGTGCTGGGACGAAAGCCTGCTCGCAATCTGCTTCCAGGAAATCCTCCTGCTGCTCACGTGACCAAACCTTGACTGTACACAACTTTGCCCTTGCCAACGTACCATACCTCTAGGCCCTGACAACGTCAGTTCCCCCGGGAAAGAAGGTGTTGTGACTGGTTGTGGCGCTGTGCATCGCCGCACTGCTCGCGTGGGCCTGGCGGCTCGTTTGATGGCTTGGAGCAGCGGCTGTGGCGGTAACTGCGATGCGGCTCCTGGGCATGCGGTACTGGCGCCGCGGCTTGGACACCGTCACAATTGGATGGGCGGCAGCGTGGGGCCACATGTCATCGCCGTGGGCTGACGGCGTCCCCGGGCCGCGCGGGCTTTTCATGGCGGTCCTACGCTCGGCTCAGGCTGCCGTGCGGGTGGCACTGTGGTTCCTCGTATGGGCTCCGTTGACGACCTTCATCGGCACAGTGGCCCTCCATGGCGATCGCTGGCCGCTGGTTGTGACGGCCCTCATCTTTTCCGGCCAGGTGGTGCTAGCGGCGTGGCATGGCGCGCCGCCTCCAGCAGACGCATGTGCCAACCTGATGTGGCTGACTGCCGACATCAAGGCCGTGACGGGCATGCAACTGTTGTCCTGGGAGTTTGTGCAGAGCAGTCAGGGCATCGGAGCAGGCATACTCGCGCGGTGGCTCATGTACTGCAAGGAGTGGGAAGCGCTGGTCACTGCGCTTGGCTGGGCTCTGGATGTCCAGTTTCCAGGGGGCGCTGGCGCCGAGGGTGAGGCGCTGACGGCGGGTGCTGGGTCATCCGCATGACGAGACGCGAGTGCGTTCTCGTGGTGACTGTGTGTGAATGAAGGCACTGGAGGAAATAACGGATTCCATCCACGACATGTGTGTGGATACGTGGTGAATTCTTTCGTGGCAATACCTGTCGGGTGGAGTGTGGCGGAATTGCAGACTCACATGGTTGCGGCATGTCCAGCTGCCATCATCTAAAAATGAGAGCATTGACGTTGAAAATGCACCTACGCCCACACATGCATGGGCGATAGTGCACCATACATAATGCATGGCGGGTCGATGAACATCGCTCAGTATAGTAGCAGGACCGGAGACGATGACATGCGCGTCTGGGTGACTGACGACACGGGCCGCACACTAGAGCTGCAGTACGATTGGTGCCTGACGCTGCGCATCACATATACGGAGGGGGACGATGCGATGGACACCCTGAGCGGCAGCGTGGCGCGCATACGAGATGACATGAGGCTGATGGTGCTCAGTGACCCCAAAATATCTCGCACCTAGACAAAACAAACCATGGGACTCGGCGCGCTGCTTGGCAAGGCACGCTTGTTGGAAGTCGACCAACATCCTCACTAATAAGGAGTTAGGACGGGCTAGCAAGCTAATAGGGTCCAGAGGGGCCCGGCGCTTTTGCGATGCCGCTTCAGTTAGTTCCATCGGAGGGATGACACGGGGCCCGATTCGCGGTCGGTTGCCCAAGGTGTCGTGGCACGAAGCGATTTAAAACAATGAGGCAACTTGCACATTCCGTCTGCCCTACCGGTCATATTGCCATTCCTAACCTGCAAGTTGACCAATCCTACCGACAGTTCGGTCAATCCCAACCTACGGGGCGACCAATCCTACCGACGGTTCGGTCAATCCCAACTTACGGGGCGACCAATCCTACCGACGGTTCGGTCAATCCCAACCCGCGTCCCCGTTAGTTTTCACCTGCAACTTTGCATACCCAAACCCGCCAGCTTACCCTCTCCCCTTGAGACCCCCAGACTCCTGAGACCCCCAGGCTGCGCCCCTCCACTCCACCGCCAGCCCCAGTCGTGGTCCAGTCCAGCCAGGGGAAAGTGTTACATATCCAATGCATTGACTCGTGCTACCATACGCCCTGTGGCAATCACAACTCGATCTGTTTGCAGTTTGTGCCTCTGTTTGCACCTCTGCAGGCACTGCGTCAAAGGGCGTGGTACCAGGCAAACATTTGCACACCAGCGCACGCCAGCGCGTCATACCAAATATAGCCCCTTCCGGCACGAGTACACGCCCAGCGCTCAGTCGCATGCCAGTGCCCGTACCTCGTAGATGCCCTCGGGCCCCCGGTGTCTACAGATGACTGGACACGACCTTCTACATTTTATGCTCAAAGCCGCACGCAGGCAGGCTCCCTCGCAGGATGCACAATTGGCGGCGTTGGTGGCGCCATTCGCAAGGCGGCTGACTTTACCGCACCTGCTGTGCGCAAGGTGGCGCAGTTTGCACGCCCTGTCGCAAACGCCATGAGTGGCATTGCCCTCGCCGCAGGCCAGCCAGAGATCGCCCTCTTGGCCAAGGGGGTCAGCAAGGCGGCGGACTGGGTGTCTGGCGCAGCACCCACGGTCACTGACGCGCTAGGAAAGGCCAGTGCCATTGGCGCACGCATGCAGGGCGGGGGCAGCGCGCTCATGGGTGATGGGTGCGTCTGGCGGGGGCTAAGGCCACAATATTGGCTGAGCCCGCTGAGCGAAGCGATCGAGGGGGGTTTCTGGAATGAACTACCCCCCAGGACCACCGTGTCCGTGCGTGTCTGCGTGTCTGCGTGATGCGTGTCTGCGTGTCTGCGTCGGCACCAAACTCAATACTGGCGTATACCGCGAGTACCACGTTAAAGCTCGTGTGAACGGGTATTAAACGCTAAAGGGTGCAGAGTGCAGGGGCGGGCTCGAAATGACAATTGACAATTGACTTGCCAATTGGGCACTCGGTGACGAGGGCCAGTAAAGAGGTAAAGACAAGTACCCAGCAAGTTCTAGTATCCACCCTGGTCCGTATCCACCTCCGCGTCAGCTTGCATGGCGGCAAGCACAGCTGTGCTCCCCCCTTTCCCTGCTTGACCGCAGCGGTGACAAACAAAATACCCAAAATACCGCATGCTTTATACCCTTCTACGCAACGACCTCAGCAGCTGGCGCCGTGGCAGCCTCAGCCTCTGGCCCCGCGCCCTCTGCCACAGTCGCGGCAGCCTCCGCCGCAGCTGCTGTTGCGGCCGCGGCCGCGGCCGCGGCGGCCTCCTCCTCCTCGCGCTTCTTGGCTGCGGCCCGCTCCGCCCGCAGCGCCTCCCAATTCTTGTGCGCGGCGATGACCTCCTGCTGGGCCTGGACGCGGCCCATGGGTTAGTGGGCAGGCAGGCAGCGTCGCGCGTGCTTTAGAGTTGGTGCCTCGACGGCGGGCTGGGGACTGGGCAGCCGCTCAGGCAGCTTCCGCTATGCTCGTCTCGCCATTATCCTATGTAGCACGCCCCTGGTGTCTCCATCCGCCCGGGTTTCCACACGGAACCCGCCCACACACTTGCCCACACCTACAACACACCCGCGCGCCCGCACGCCCACCTGCGGGTCCCAGTAGAACCGCGGCAGGCAGCGCTCGAAGCGCTCCCAGTCGGGGTGGCTCAGCAGCGCGTTGAGGGCGGGGTCCAGCGACTGGGCAGCAGGCAGGAACCGAGCGCGGGGAGGGATGGGCGGGCGGAGTAAGAGATGAGCAGGCGAGACGAGTACTAAATTGCGAAAACGAAGGCGAATGTACGCCATCCGATTGTCGTGCCTCGCAAGCAGCAAGAGAGGAGGGTGAGCGGTAAGGGGGGAGCAGAGGGGGGAGCAGAGGGTGGTTGTACTGCGGCGCCCATGTCGGAAGCATGCCGCGGTGTGACCCTCCGTAACTACAGCAGCAGAAAAAGGACACACGACACGAACTGTACAGCACTCCTGCTGCAGGTGACAGCACACCCTCCCCCCGGCCTTACTGTCATATACGGTACATCCAACGACACGTACCCAACCCCGCCCCGCCTGCCCTCCACGACACGTACCCAACCCCGCCCCGCCTGCCCTCCACGACACGCACCTCCGATCGGAAGGCCCCCAGGTTCGCCTGCCCGCCCTGGCGCAGCTGCAGCCGGTCCCCAGACCAGCGGGCCACACGCGCCTCATCGCCGCCCGCCTGCAGCAGCAACGGCAGCAACGGCAATACGTATGCAGCCGCACACGTGCGTACAGGTAAGGTCCGCGGGTTGGCCTAGCCCACTTGCGTGGGCATGTTGTGAGCAGCACCAAGCATGGTGCCATGACCCATCAGTCCGTTTCTCTCTTCCGCCAGCTAGCCGCCCACCCAGTCGTTGCTGTCACAGCTCTGCGCATGCCGTATGCGGCCGTATGCGCACGCAGCCGCCCACCACGAAGCGCGCAGCAGTGACAGCACCCGCAACCGCCCCACACCATGACACCAACCACACCCGCACCTTGCGGAAGGGCGGGAAGGTGCAATCCGCCAGGATGAGCGTGTGTGGCGGCGCGCGCGGCACCGTGACGCGCGAGTGCGCGCACAGCGAGGCGGCCAGCAGCTCCAAGGGCACCATGCCGCGCGCCACCGCCAGCGCGCCGCCGACCATGTGCCGGATCTGCCAGGAGGTTGAGGAGGACGAGGAGCAGGGGGGAGTAGAAGAAGCAGAATGAGCAGGACCGAATGGCAGTAGTGTGGGTAGTGCGGTTGCGGGTGCGCTGCGAACGGCACAGAACCGCTGCACAGAGCCGCTGCACAGAGCCACGTCACAGAGCCACATCGCAGGGCCGCAGTTGCAGCCACTTGGCCTGCACGACGAGCGCCGACGCTACGAGCCAACACACGGCGCCCAGGCCATGCAACACAAACACGATACACATGTACAAAGCACAAACACACAGCGCACGCACAAAACACATGCACACGCAGCTTGCACCCAGCCCGTCCAGGCCACCGAGTCGCATGTGGCGCATGTGCCACGTTCGCAGACCGCACCTGGTGCAGCATGAAGCTCATGCCGCGGACGCGCAGCCGCACGCAGGGGATGCCGTCTGCAGTGTGCACACCGTATGGTTGACGGCCGAGAGGGACGTTGGGGGGCTTCATGTAGCATGTTGCAGCCACTTCACATGGGCGCTGGATCGCTGATACAGCTCGAGCTCGCAACCTCTGCACGCCCTGCACCCTCGCCCTTCACCCTCGCACCGCCGCTGTTTCTGCCCCTTGCAACCTCCGGCTCGCCCAGGCACAGGCTCCTCATTGGTTCACCAACTAGCCCCCGGCTGCTCACCTGGCACCAGCGGCACGGGCTCGTCCGCCGTGAAGGAGGTGATGGACCGGAAGTGGCGCACCGTGACGCGGTCGCGCTTGTCCGCACTCTTCTCGTACAGCCAGTGGCACGACTGGGTCCAGGGCCGCACCGCGCCGCCGGGCTGGGGGCGTGGGGGGTAGCCATCCATAGGGGGGGGGTGTGCGTGGGTGCGAGAAAGAGAGAGAGCGGGTTGAGTTGAGGGGAGCCTCAGGTGGCTTGGGTGGGCTGGGTAGAACGGGGCGGGGCAGGGGAGGGGAGGACAGGCCGACGGGTTGAAGGCGGGTTGCGTGCGTACCTCGACTCCCTCATCGTCCTCAAGCGCGCTGTCCACCTCCTCCTCATCGTCCTCCTCCTGTGAACGTGGGTGCATTCGTTTGTGTGGATAGTCACGCAATATTGAAAGAGCTCCACCAGAAGCACCATCTGGCAACTCTTCCGGCCCGGATTACCGTATCCTGGTGCTACCCACACACACACACACATGGTTCCAGGCTATTATCTGCGGGTAAGTATGGCTACCGGGGCTACGCGGTACCGTCCAAGCGGTATTTGGTAGGTATCCGTAAGTAACTCCGAGCGATTGCGGAGATTCCTCTCCGTTTCCGTTTACCAACACACGCATGCCCGCCGCACGCGTGCCCGCCACCCCCGCCTGCTCCTGTCCAACCCTGTAAGGAAGATAACTCATGGTAAAAACCCATCCACCACCCCACCACCCCGCACCCCACCACCCGCCAACCCCGCACCCGCAACCGCCAACCCCGCAACCGCCAACCGTCACCCCGCACCTCCAGAGGGTCGTCCTGCGCGCGCGCCTCCTTGGCCTCTTTCCGCCTCTGCCGCACCGACTTCTTGGCGGCTCCGTCCTCCTCGCCGTCGTCCTGCAGGCGCATGATACGACAATACGACGTGAGATTCATAAGCAATCCCCAACCCCCGCAGCACACGAATCAGCGCGCGGCGCACCTGAATGGGCACCCCTGAATTGGCAAAGCATGCGCGCGTGCGGTTGTGCTGTTTGTTCCCGGCCCTGGCAAGTTTTGGGCTGCCTATCAAGCAAGCCCCTCGCACCCACCTCCGACTCCTCCACGTCCACCTCTGACTCCTCCGCACCCACCTCTGACTCCTCCACGTCCACTGCGCTCGCAGCAGCAGCGGCCGCTGCCGCCTCCGCCGCGGCCTCGAGCTCTTCCACGTCATCTACTGGCACTGCAGCAGCTGCCGCTGCCGGAGCCTCGACCGCCGCGGACGTACTCGCCTCGGCCTCCGCCGCCTCCGCCGCCGCCGCTTCACGCGCACGCCTCCGCGCATCTGCATGTTGCGCGCGGCCATTCGAACACACATTGAGCGACGCCTCAACCCGGGAGCACGATCGATCTTTTGTGCTGAAGCATATGGACCACGTTCGCTCCGCAGTCCGAGCAAATTATCAAACAAATCATCAAACAGCCGGTGTCACCCAACACAGGCCATGCAAGGTGCGCACGCAGGTGCTTCTCTTTTCCCCTTGTTTCCTTCCATACATCGTATGCCCGCCCCCCCCCCCCTGTCAGCATAGGCCACGCTCTCCTCCTCGCTCTTTTGCATGGGTATGGTTTAATTGGGCTGGTATGTACAACTATCCCACCCCCCACACGCCCTGTCGCACGCACCCCGGTCCGTTGCCTTGTCAACATACGTCTTCCGCCGCGCTGTGTAGTTCTGCGAGGCAAGGCAACAAGACGTCGCAGCAGCAGCAGCAGCAGTTACTCCCCGCGCCACGGCATACTGCTGCCCCGTGGGCTGACGCGCATCAGAAACTCACGGCGGTGCTGTGCGGTCGCATCAGATGTCTCACGGTAATGCTGTACGACACTCGCCAAATTACAGGTGTGGTAAGCATGTGAAGTGGAAAGGCGCACGGCCCGCACCTGAAAGGGGTGCGTGCCAACGTAGCATTGCAGCGCCTCCCGCAGCCGGCCCAGCGCCGCCGACACCTCTGCCGCATCCAGATCGCGCTGCGCTTCTGGCGACGTCGTGCGGGTGGCGGAGCTGTTGCCGCCGCTACTGCCACTGCCGCCGCTACTGCCGCCGCTACTGCCACTGCCGCCGCTACTGCCGCCGCTACTGCCGCTGGTGGTGGTGGTGGCCCCAGCATTACCGGAGGCTGGCGCTGCCGGAGGGGGCACCAGCAGGTATGCGGGTAGGTAGTATTCGTACGTGCGGTCGAAGCAGAACCTGTTGCGTGCGGCACATTGGGTACATACCGGTACGTGTGCACGTATGCACAACCACTTCTGAGTGCCTTTGTATGGCGGGCTAACGGCGGGGTGCACAAACTAAAACAGCGTGCGCGTGCGACGTGGCGAAGTAGGCCTCTGCTCCCACTGGGCAACCCCGTTGAATTCTCCGCTGCCAATCTCATCTCCCCTCCTACTTCATTTTTTAATGATTGACCCACACCGTCCAGATGCATGGCTAGCCCCCATCTCCCTACCCTGCGCACCCCGGCACCCCCCTTTGGTTTCTGGAATGAACTACCCCCCACGCACACACGGGACTGTTTACCAGCAACCCCCACGCACACACACACACACCCCCTTCCTATCATTGTGATTTTCTAACACCTACACCCACACCCACACTTGCGTTTCCCCTATCTCGTGTTTCCTGGCACACACCTGCGCGCGTTGAACTTCTTGTTCACGCGCTGCGCACTGAACACGCGCACCGCGGGCGGCAGCCGCGCGTTCAGCGCGGCAGCGATCTCCAGTCCCTCGGGATCGGTGTCGAAGCTGTGCGATCGAGGGGAGAAGGGAGCAGAGGCCGAGCAGAGGTCGAGCAGAGAGGAGCGAGGAACGTGTGAGCGAGCGGGCGACATACCGCATCCACGTGTCAACGCCCTTACTATCCCAAGCCATCCGCCCCTGCCTGGCGCCTCCCACACACAGCCCTTGTCCTGTCAAGGCCCGTGTGGAGCTCCCCTGCAACCCCCCCTGAACCTCCCGATCAAACCCAGCCGACTCTCACGCCAGCCGTCGACAGCAGCTCGGGTACGCAGCGGCAGCCCCTGCTCACGGCGCAGCCGTTTTCCCAACGGAATGGGGTCACGATTTATCCTCACCCGCCCGCCCCCTAGCCCCCTCATGGCCTCCTCCAGCCTCCTCCTGGCCTCCTCCTGGCCTCCCCCTGCTCACCGCTCGTCTGAGCCCAGCAGCACGCGCAGCCCCACCACCGTAGACAGCGAGTGCACGCCCTTGTCGGTGCGGCTGTTGCGCGTCCATTTGATCTGCCCGTGGTGATGGTGGCGGTGGGGTGGGGTGGTGGTGGTGGTGGTGGCGGTGGGGTGGTGGTGGTGATGGTGGTGGGTTCATGTTGTTGCTGGGGAAGGTAAGTGCTGTTAGGTCGTGGGGGCTGATGATGGGTGGCAGGCCGGGGTTGGGCCGGCACCGCCACTGACCACAAGCGCCCCCTGCCTCCCAAGTGATGCTATGTCTCCCGAATTACCCAACACACGTCTTCACGCATACGCAGACCCCACACCACCCTACATGCGCGCCCCCACACCGCCCCCGCACCCCTACAATCACTCCCGCACCCCCGCCCGCCCGCCTGCCCACCCGCCCGCAACCCCGTCCGCCCGCCCGCCCGCAGCCCCGCCCACCCGCTAGCCCACCTGCCAGCCCGCCAGCCCGCCAGCCCACACACACACACACCCCGCACCCCCACCCACCCGCCCGCAACCCCTGCCAGCTCCCCCGTGCAGCTCCCCCACCAATTGCGAAGGCGGCTGCCGTCAACCCTGCCCGAGACTGAAGTGGTAATCGCCTACTCAGTCCTAGGTTAAGTTTGGGTGGCTCGAAGGGCAGCGTATGGGAATTTTTGGGTTCGGGACCGGGACTTATCAGGTTGCGGTAATGGTTGCGAGTTTCTCCTCCTCCTTCTCCCACATTAGGCCACGCTCACCTCCTCGCTCTTTCGAATTGGGTTTGGTTTAGTTTGGGCTGGTACAATCACAACCCCCCCCCCCACCGCCACCCACAGCCCACCCCACCCCCAGCCCGCCCCTACCTTTTTCAAGTCGCCGAAGTTGCTCTCCGCGATGAGGCCGGCGCCGTACACCGCCCGCTCCAGCACGGCCTCCACGGTGCTGTCCGTGGCGGACTCGCGGTTCACCTGCAGGCCTGAGGCGCAGAGACATCCGCAGGTTGGGAGATAGGGACGGCACGGAGAGGGCGGCACGGAGAGGGCGGGGAGGCAACGACGGAGAAGGGGGAGATACAGAGGGTTACAGGTAGATATTAGGTTGGGTTAGGAGCTCGGGAGGGGGGCAGAGTGATGGTCATGGTCATGGAAGCGGTGTGTGCCGGTAAACTGGATGGGGTTGGGGACTTGGGGTGGGCGCGGGAGTGGGCTCCTTTGCTCCTCTGCGCGCGAATACACAGCTTCTTGCCGGACGCGCTTTGCTGTCCAGCAGCTCCGCCAGCCAGCTCGCGCCTCAGCGGCACGACGTCGCGGCGCGCGTTGCCATGCCCTCCTGCTAGTCCTGCTGCGCAGCACCTCCTTGTGCATGCGCCCACGGCCGGATGTAGGGTATCTTCCCCTGCCGGCCTGCACTCCTTTCCATCTCACCATTGAAAGCCGTGCCCACATAGCCCACGTGCATGGCGATGCTCCGCTTGATCATGCCGGGTGGGCGCTTGGTCCGCAATGGCCCGCCCGTGGCGGCGTACACCTCCTCGGCTGCGGCCTTCGCCGCGGCCGCGGCCTCGTCCGCGCGCACGTTCCGCTTTGGCCCAGCTCCATTGCTAGCGCTGAATTTGCTGGTTGTGTTGCTGGTGGCATTGTCGGTTGTAGGATCGGTGCTAGCGGGGTCGGCTGTGGACACTGCAGCGGGCGCGGGGGCCCCGGCGCTGGTGCGGGCGTCGGCGGAGGGCATGGCAACGCGCGCCGCGACGTCGTGCCGCTGAGGCGCGAGCTGGCTGGCGGAGCTGCTGGATAGCAAAGCGCGTCCGGCAAGAAGCTGTGTATTCGCGCGCAGAGGAGCAAAGGTGCTCGCTGCAAAGCCTCGGTGAGCGGGGTCAATGGCGCTGCAGTGGCGGCCCGCAAACTTCATTGCTCGCGAGACGTCCAAACTGGGTGAATTTCGGTGCTTGGCAATTTGGGCTAACGTATGAAAGAGCGATACATCAAGCGAGCTTGTGGCGACAAGCTTCGTTTTGTGGCGCTCGGTGCTTGCCGTCAAACGTAAAATATATGATATTGTTTTTCAGCCAAACATATCCAGAGAAAAGGGACACTTATATATATTGGACACGGCTCACAGTCATTAATTGTCCCAGGGTTCAGGGTTTGACACGCGAGTTTACCAACGCGGCGAGACACGCCCACCAGCGGCACGCCCACCAGCGGCCCCCCCCTTTCACAGGCCGCCACAACCTGACCGCCCGACCTTGCAACAATCCTGATTTGTCTAAGAAAATTCCCGCTAGAAACGTGTACGCCGCAAATGAACTCACCCCCAACCGAGGCGGGTGCTAGGGACCAAGCTCTACGGTACATACGTCTACCTGGGTGCCCTCAGGCTTGCCAAGTGCAGCATATCCAGCATTTAATGAAAGCTCTTGCCCAACGCACAGCACTCTGGCCACATGGCTCCCTGCCCGGTCTAACCACTCCGTTACCACGGCTGCAGCCATCGCGACCTGAAGCCGGCACTTCTCAGCTATTGCATTACACCGTCTTCGCTAGCACCCTCGTTGGATTCCTCGTCAGTATCATCAAACCCAGCCTCCAGGGGCGGCAGCAGCACGAACCTGCCTGTGATTTCCCCATCCTTTAGGTAGCGGGCCCACTGGATGGGCACCGCAGCCGCACGTATCCGCCGCTGACGCTCCTCCTCCACTGGATCCCATTCCTGCTCCGCCCCCGTCCCGCCCTCCTCGCCTCGCGCCTCCGGCTGAGCCTCCTGCGTCTGTTCCTGCTCGGAAGCAGAACCTCCTGCTGCCAGCGCGGCCGCCGATGCCAACGCCTGCTGCGCATGTTGTGGACCTGGTCCCGCCTGGCCCGCCGGCGCAGCCTCTGCCGGCACAGGTGCCAGAGGCAGCGACTCCCTGAAGCCGTACGTGCCGTGCAATACCTGCACCACCTCGAACCCCTCCCACACCTCTTCAATGTCTTTGTCCGCCGCCGTCCCATCCCCATTCCACACGTGGACGCTGGCGGTCGCCCTCGGCATCGCGGCGGGGAAGTTGGGGCGCCTAAAACCACTGCCCTTGCCCTCGTCACGGAACACGTGCGGCAGGAACGGACCGATGAACAGCCCGCCAGCTGACTCATTGTGGTAGTACGTCAAGGAGAGGTACCAATCCAGCCCCATGGCCCGCACCGCACCACCTCGGGTGGCATCCATGTCCAACCCCACCTCCGCATGGTCATCGGGCACCGCCTCCGAGCAGCCCTCCACCAGCTCCTCCTGCTGTACCGAGAAAGTGTAGCTCCGGCCTTCCGGCGGAATGCACTGGCGCCGCGGCTTCCCAGTCAGCCAGCAGACTTTGCAGCCGTCCAGCATCCACTTAAGATGCTGCGCAAGGCATTCCCTCTCCGAATCTGATGCGCTGGGATAGTGGGTCACGCAGCCCGCCTGCTGCGGCGTGATGGGGAACCAGCCCGCCTGCGTGTCCGGGTGCAGCAGGTGGTCCAGCGCCAGGGCGGGTAGCACCCAGTTCAGGTAGGCACGGCTGCACTGTGCCAGCCGCAGCAGCCCGCACAGCCGCCGCCGTGTCGCATGGTCTGTGCTGCTATAGTTCTTCATTGTCCACCTGCACAGAGAGAGAGAGAGAGAGAGAGAGAGAGAGAGAGAGAGAGAGAGAGAGAGAGAGAGAGAGAGAGAGAGAGAGAGAGAGAGAGAGAAAGAGAGAGAGAGAGAGAGAGAGAGAGAGAGAGAGAGAGAGAGAGAGAGAGAGAGGAGAGAGAGGACAGGGATGCAAGCGGAGTCGGCTAGTGAGCGTAACGTCTTGTGCAGTGACTGCCATGTCGCTTTGACATCGCACCGGCCCATAAAGTTTCCGTAACTCACTCTGCCAGCACCAGCACCACGCTGCTCTCGCTGTCGGTGCCGAAGTCGTCCGACTCAAGCAGAACCTCCAGGCCCACGGCAGGCAGCGCCAGCATCTGCTGATACAGTTCTTCCTTGTTCAGCACCGCCACCGTGTCCCCAAAGTGCGCCACCAGCTGCGGCTTGGCCTCCGCCAGCAGCGCCGCAAACGCCGGCTCCTGGTCCGGGTCCGGCCACAGGTGCGTGCAGCCGTACAGCTGCAGGATAAGCGGCAGACTTGTCAGTGCCGAGCTTGCGCCGCCCGCTTCGGCCGCTTCGGCAGCCCCGTCCTCCTTAGGCACCGCTGCCGCTAGCTTTTCCCGCAATGCCGCCACACACGCCTCCACGCAGCCCTTCATCTGCAGGTAGTCCGCCTGCTGCCACACCTGCAGCACCTTACGGATGCTGCCCGCCTCAATGTGCCCCGTATAGGCGAACTGAATGGCTGCGAGCGCCGCGGGCAGCTCCTCCTCACTGCCCAGCGGCACGCGCAACTCAAGCGGCGGAGGCCGCTGCTGGGGCAGCGGCGGCCGCTGCATGGGCTGCGGCACCGGCTGCGTCCCGCCGCACTCTTGCTGCTGCTGCTGCGGCTGCTCGTGCTCCTGCTTCTGCTGCCCTGGTACCGGTACCTCTGCTACTGCCAGGCGCTTGCTGCTCGGCCCAGCCGCCGCCGAGTCGTCCGACCACCTCTCCACCTGCAGTAGAGCAGTCGGGGAGGCAGTGTCAAGCGAGGCAGGCAAGCCGCATTGGCAACGGGACGCAGCACCCAGGTATCTTTGCAACCGCCCGTAGACGCATCACTCTTTTCCGTTAGCTTGCCTGCGTCTGGAAGCGCTCTGATGCAAGGCACAGCACGAAGGTGTGCGCGGGCAGGGGATCGCCGACCACACGCACATCGCCCACGGCCGCTGCCGCCGCGCTGCTGGTGCCAGCGCCTCCGCTATGCGGGCTGTCCGCCCTGCCGAGGTCCTCGGCCACCTCCGACGCCTTGCGCTTGCGGCCCGCTATAGCGGCGCCCACTTCCGCGCTGCCAGCTGCTCTATGTGCATCTCTGCTGCTGTCGCAGGGCTCGTCAGGGATGAGCTCGCAGCCTTGCTCGATGTTCGCGCCACTCTGTCGCGGACAGCCCGCCGAGCTGCCGCTCGCTTCGTTATCCCGGCCGTTTTCGCTTTGGGCTAGTTTACAATGCGTTTTATTGACAGGCGCAGTGAAGACTACGGTGCAGTTGGCGTGGTTGGTCCTGCCAAAGAGGCTGGTTAGGCCGGCCGCGACGTGCGCGTTGAAGCGGCTTGAGGAGGGCAACATTCTATCATCAGTTCTTACTATACAGCAATGTACAAAGTAATTGAAAGACACCGCCGAGTCACTCATCCTTTATAGTCGACCCAGGCAAATGGCACGCAGACGCCACGCCCCGTCGAGCGCAGCAAACGCCCCTTCGGCTTGCCCCTCCTTGCCCCTTGCCAACTCCATGAGCCCCTTCGGCTTTAAGCCTGCGTTCCGGTCCGCATGCGCAGCTCCACCCAGCAGCGCTTCTGGTACCAGCGCAACCCAGAGAGACCAATTCACAAACCTTGTTATCCAATACGCACGAGTGCCTGTTCCTTCCTGCTGCGCAGCCCTGCCTGCCGCCCAGCGTTCTACAAACAAGGGAGGTGGTCCCCGTGAAGCACGGGAAAAGCGGGCTGATCCCGCACCACATCCACCGTCTGAGGCCGAAGGTTTCGAAACTACCTCATCTCCCGGACATAGCCGGGGTCGGTTTGACCAGGCACCGCCCACCAAATTACGTCCAGCAGTAACGTCCCGCTAGTCCACCTAAACCGCACACGCCATGCTCGCATAGACGTTACTAATTAGACTCTGGCAGGCCTCAACCTGTGCGCCGGCGCCGCTTTCTAGGCGACGTTGCGCCCTCCTCCTCCACGTGGCCCTCCCCGCCCCCTCCGCGACACACATGCGCGCTGCAGCTACCGAGCCCATGGCAGCTGTTGGTGGGCTGAGGGCCGTGGCCGCCGCCACCACCACCGCCGCTACCATCACCAGGCCCTGGGCCACCACCGCCACCTCCATCACCGGGCCCAGGGCCGCCGCCGCCGCCACCACGGCGCAATGCAGCAGGCCTGGTGTTACCCAGCAGCATCTCAATTAGAGCGTGGCGCATGTTTGTTGCCGAGTTGGCGTCGCGCCCCTGAGGTTGGTGCAGCAGTCATAGCAAAGTCAGTGACAGTCATGGTCAAGGTCGAGACTATTTAACCCAAGAAGCCCTTTGTCCTGGCACGCGGTATTTTCTACAGTGTTTCTACACGACCTACCCACACAGTCCCGCAGTGTTGGCACACTTGGACGTCGCGGGCGCGCGAACCACCGAACGGTATCACCGTTTGCAGGCAGCGCTGCCCATTGTCGAGCAAGCGCCGCCCACACTTCGCACACACCTGCAGTCAAGCGTGAACGTGTGTTTGCCTCAAGTCCGCAGCATTAAATTCGCTCAGCTCAAACTTTACCTGGCTGGTGAAGTACTCGTCCACGTACACCACCAGGTGCGCATATTTCTCGACCAGCAGGCGCAGAAGAGCCCGGTTCGGGCCCCTGCCTTTCCTGCAATCAGTATCCGGCAGTTAACAATCAAATGGTAACACGAACGCAACCCACTGTCTCGGCACTGACCTGCTTACAATGCCGCCGTAGCCAGTGTTGGCGTTGCCCCAGCCAACAATGACCTCCTCCTTGGGCCGTCCACCCGCCAGCGCCTGAGCGGTTTGCTCAAGCACCTGCACAAATACGACAAAGCGCATTTCAGGTGCCAGAGACGAGCGAGGCTCGGAGGTGGTCAGATGGCAGGTGGCAAGGACGAAGCTAAATGCACACCTTTTGAGTCCTGACGTGGACGGTCAAGCGCCACCGCCGCTGGCCCCACTGGCGGTAGTGCCGTAGGATGTGCCACAATCCCAGCGCAGGTGCTGGCGCTGCCACGGCTGCATTTCCGCCCCCGTAGAGGTACTGGATGCGCAGCGTGTGGGCCACATGTGATGCAACCCGTGCACTGGGGATCCCGGCCTGCCAACGCTGGAGTGCGGGCTGCTCCCGCAGGCGTGCCTGCTGCCAGAGCTGGCGCGCTGTCTGCCCAGTGCGCTTGCGATAGCCAGCGCCAGACAGCTGCACGTAACATGCACGCTGCTCACGGCGCCGCTTGGTCGCAGCGCGCCTGTGCTTGCGAGTGCGCCGGCCGCGCCACCCACGTGGCTTCCGCCGCCAACGCCCACGCACGCACCCACGCCTTCCGCGCCCGTGACAGCCCCGTTGGCGCTTTCGCCACCGCCTGCCACCGCGCCCGATACCCCGAAGCCGCCTATTCCGCCTGCGGCGCTTTGCGCGCTCCCTCCGTCGTTCACGGAGAGGTCGAGTGGGGCCCTGCGCCAGATGCCCGGGGCCAGCCCACAGCCGCGGCTCACGCACTTGGCAACGGGGGTTGTGCGGAGCAAACCCCGTCATATACCCAACACAAGCTACCAAGTACAGCACGCAGCCTGGGTCTATGGCCACGATGCGCATGCGCAGTAATGCGGCAAGCGAGTACTGAGCCCATGCCATGCCAAACGCGACCACACCGGTGACTGGGTTATTCCCCGGCGCCCTTCCAGGCCCATCCTGGTCACTGTCGCTTTCGCTGCTGCCGCTTTCGCTGTCGCTGTCGCTGTCGCTGTCGCTGTCGCTGTCGCTGTCGCTGCTGCTGCTGCTGCTGCTGCTGCCATTGTCGCCGCTGCGGCCGCCACCACCACCACATGTGCGACTGCTGCTGCTGCTGCCGCCGCCGCCGCCGCCGCCGCCGCCGCCGCCGCCGCCGCTGCCGCCGCCGCCGCTGCTGCTGCCGCCGCTGCTGCTGCTGCCGCCGCTGCTGCTGCTGCTGCTGCCGCCGCTGCTGCTGCTGCTGCTGCCGCCGCCGCTGCTGCTGCTGCTGCCGCCGCCGCCGCCGCTGCTGCTGCTGCTGCCGCCGCCGCTGCTGCTGCTGCTGCTGCCGCCGCCGCCGCCGCCATCGCCGTTGCTTAGCATGACACATGCATCAGCACCATCGGTTCGCAGGAAAGCCGCAAACGTGTGGCCGCCTCTAGTAAGGCGGCCGAAGTCAAAGCCACTGAGGCGCCATACCTCATTGTGTGCTGGGGCTCCAACTTGAGTCACATTGGCGAACGACTTCCAGCCACCAGCAGCTTTTGCAGCATCTGCAGCCGCCTGCTTAACAGCTGCTGCGCCACGACCATGCAGCTCTGCGAAGGCAGCCGCGGACTGGGCTGCTGCAAGCTGTTTCCTGTTGAGAAACAGCTCCTATAGTATGCATGGAGGGGGTGCGAGGGACAGGGCAAGGGAGAGATATAACGGCATGACCCGAAAGCCAAAGAACGCCCATCCATATGCATGGAGGGGCACCCATGATGGCATGTGGTTTACTTCTACGTCTGCAACTGCAGACGTAGGTTCTGACCGCACCTGTATGACCGTGTTTGTCAGCGGGATGTGCAGTGGCATATAGCTGGCCTCGATGATGAGGGCGAATGGCTGCGCCCTCAGCATGGCATACTTCGCCGATTGCACATCAGCAGGTGGGGCGGGTGGGTTTGCCGTCCTGAGGTGCTTGTACCGCGTTGCTAGCCACCTGTGCAAACAAAATGCACGCACGTTTGACCTCAGTACACTGACATATTGCACGGATGGAATCTTTCAACTAGATAACACCAGCTAACGAGCAAAGAAATGCGCAAACGCACCTGTGGATGGGTACCAGGCCGCAGTTCAGGTCCGCCGCCGCACTGACCAACAGCAATGGTTCCTGCTTTAACAGGTCCCGCCCACCCTTCTGGATAGGCCAGATGCCGCGCGCCTCCCACGCATCCACCTTCTCCCTTGCCAGGCCGTTGGCTCGGGCTAGCAGTTCTGCGGGAACCGTCCGGCCTGCACGATCATCTTGGGTAAGCGGCAGCGACCGCCAGCCCATGAGCACCATAGTCATCCGGCCCGCCAGTGCCTTAACTGCCCGTGCAGCCACATGGCCCTGCATGCAGATGGCAAGAACCAAACTCAGTAAGATTTGAGTGAGTGGGGGTACAATGCATTTAGTCGCGCATATAGTCGGCGAACGCGTGAATGGGGGCGAGAGCCTCGGCGCACCTGTCCACCGTCGATCCACCGTCGATCCACCTCCTCGCCTCTCAGACCAGCTATCGGCACCTCATCGGCGTCAACCTCCAGCACCGCGCGGCAATATTTGCGCACCCATCTGACGAAGTTGTGCTTGTAGTGCTCCTCCAGATTGGTGAGCACGTCTTGAACGATGTGGTGCAGCAGCTGTGGTGGGAGCACACACAGTTCGGACGCGTCGCTTAGCGTACAAAGCTTGCCGACACGAACCCTGCCTAAGTCCGGCAGGCCCGTGTTACATTAACGAGCCGACTGCTCGCACCTGGTGGTGCGCAGTTGTGTCCACAACCGGCCCGCCGAGGTCCTCGCTCAATAGAGGCTCGAAGTGGGCGTGGTAGAAGTGGTCCAGAAGGCCATGGCGTGTTCGCGGCTGCTTCGACGTGGTGAGCAGCGACAGGGCCTTCTGCAGGAAGTTGATGTCGATGGTAGGGATGCGCCGGTTGAACTCCTCCTGCCGCTGGGGCCCCACCTCCTGCTGGCGCACTGTGCAAAGAGTCCATCAGAAGTGGGTTCAGCACTGCCCAAGAGTTGCAGCAACTTACATCCAGAGCGACGCGTCGCCATTCCGCATTCCTGCCGCCACTCCCTGTCGCAGGCCTCGCAGCGGAACGTGGGGTCCGTTCGGCATACGACAAAGTGCCGCAGGAAGTCTAGCAGCCGCACGCGGAATGGCGTTGCGACTTGTTCTACGACGAAATTAATGGCTGCGAGCGTGGCTTCGTCATGGCACACGCTGCGCAGTGGCACCTTCCTGGTGCTGGACCTAATTGTCATTTTGCCAGGGGTGAGGGGCCAAGCCCCACACCCCCAACGAGAAGCAGCTCTGGGGTAGCTGGGTAGAAGGTGTTTGTTTTTTTGATAGGGTTGCTGTGCATATGTGCAATATGGTTTGCTTCATAGACCCTACAAACGCGGGCGTAGGTGACTATCCTCGCGACCTCGCTAAAGTCAATTGTCCATGGACGCGCGAAGGCACTTCTCGCTCCGCCCGAATTTTCCCTGCCACCTATTTACATGCAATAGACAATAGCAAATACTAATACGTGGCAGTCGCAGCTCCACCCAGCAGCGCTTCTGGTACCAGCGCAACCCAGAGAGACCAATTCACAAACCTTGTTATCCAATACGCACGAGTGCCTGTTCCTTCCTGCTGCGCAGCCCTGCCTGCCGCCCAGCGTTCTACAAACAAGGGAGGTGGTCCCCGTGAAGCACGGGAAAAGCGGGCTGATCCCGCACCACATCCACCGTCTGAGGCCGAAGGTTTCGAAGCTACCTCATCTCCCGGACATAGCCGGGGTCGGTTTGACCAGGCACCGCCCACCAAATTACGTCCAGCAGTAACGTCCCGCTAGTCCACCTAAACCGCACACGCCATGCTCGCATAGACGTTACTAATTAGACTCTGGCAGGCCTCAACCTGTGCGCCGGCGCCGCTTTCTAGGCGACGTTGCGCCCTCCTCCTCCATGTGGCCCTCCCCGCCCCCTCCGTTTCATCCCCCCCAGCATCACGTACGGCACGCCCTGCCCGCCAGGTCGCCAGACGCCAGTAAAAACATGACCGTTCTTTAATACCTCAAACATTATCGTCCTTCGCATCCGCATCATCACAGGGCGGCGGGAGCAGCACAAACCTGCCTGTGATTTCCTCATCCTTTAGGTAGCGTGCCCATTGGATGGGCACCGCAGCCTCCCGGATTCGCTGTTGCCAAGGCGCTTCCTCCTGCTTTTGTAGCTGTTGCTTCTCGTGCAGCTCCTGTTGCTGCTGCTGACCTGCCGAGCTGCCTGGCTGCTGCTCCTCCGTCGGGGGATGCGTCCGCTGAGCGTGAGGCGCCTGATGTTGCTGGCCCTGCTCCGCTGCTGCAGATGGCTGCGTCTGCCGGCTTGCGCCCGCTGCCTCGCCTTGCGCTGCAGCAGGCGCAGACAGCCCCGGCACCTCGACCAATGGGAGCGCTTCGTCAATGCCCCACGACCAAACTTGGCCCCGTGTTACGTCGCGCCCCTCAGAATCCAACAGCAAATCATCTGCCCAGTTCCCATCCATGTCTGCCACGTGCAGGTACGTTTCAAACCTCGGCAACACCACCGGAAACCCAACACACGCGCTGCCTTGACCCGGCTGCAACGCATCCGGCACCTCTGCGCGTACGCGCATTCCGGCACTGGAGCTCCCTTGCTCGTACAGGATGAGCACGAGCCATTTCAGGCCCACAGCACAGATGCACTTGCCTCCTTCGCCCTCCACATCAAGCCAGATGTTGGCCGGGGCATCTGGCGCAGCCTCGGCACACTCCTCCGTCAGCTCACCCACTGACAGGCTGAGCCTGAAGCTCAGGCCCTGCGGTGGCACGCACTGCCGGCGCCGCTTGCCCGTGAGCCACCGCACAGGGCCGTCGCTGCCTGTCAGAAGGTCACCCAACAACGCTCGTAGGCAGTCCCGCTCGTCCTCTGATGTACTGGAGTACCGGGTCACGCAGCCCGCCTGCTGCGGCGTGATGGGAAACCAGCCGAGCGCGCTGTTCGGGTGCAGCAGGTGGTCCAGCGCCAGGGCAGGCAGCACCCAGTCCAGGTAGGTGCGGTCGCAGAGCGCAAGCCGCAGCAGCCCGCACAGCCGCCGCCGTGTCTTCAGCTCCGTGCGGCTGTAGTTCTCCCTCATCCATCTGGCAGGCGCGGTGAAGCAGTGCGTAAAGGTGCAGCAGACGGCATGGTGCGGTAGCAAAGCGCCTCATGTTCTCACACATGCATGTCCGCGGCCCCCACAACGGATAAGCATGCAAAGCACTTCGCCCCTGTCAAGCGCGGGCCCGTTCCACTTACTCGGCCAGCACCAGCACCACGCTGCTCTCGCTGTCGGTGCCGAAGTCGTCCGACTCAAGCAGAGCCTCCAGGCCCACGGCAGGCAGAGCCCGCATCTGCCCATACAGCTCTTTCTTGTTCAGCACCGCCAGCGCGTCCCCAAAGTGCGCCACCAGCTGCGGCTTGGCCTCCGTCAGCAGCGCTGCAAACGCCGGCTCCTGCTCCGGGTCTGGCCACAGATGTGCACAGCTGTATAGCTCGAGCACGGGCAACTTGGCTGCTGATGCTTCCGATGCTGCTGATCCCCCGCTGCCTCCGGCACCGCAATCATTGGGCCCTGTGGGCGCTGCCTTCAATCCAGCCGCCAGCTTCTCCCGCACCGCCGCCACACACGCCTCCACGCAGCCCTTCATCTGCAGGTAGTCCGCCTGCTGCCGCACCTGCAGCGCCTCACAGATGCTGCCCGCCTCAATGTGGCCTGTGTAGGCGAACTGGATGGCTGCGAGCGCCGCGGGCAGCTCCTCCTCACTGCCCAGCGGCACACGCAACTCAAGCAGCGGCGGCTGTTGCTGGGGTACTGGCACCGGCTGCGTGCCGACGCCCTCCTGTTGCGGCTGCTGCTGCTGCTGCTGCTGCCCTTTTGCCGTTGCCCCCACTGCCACAATCCGCTTGCTGCTGCGCGCAGTCGCATCTGACCAGCGCTCCACCTGCAGCACGGGAAGAAGATGTGAGTCACCAACATCGACGGGGTACCTGCACCCTGCCGCCCACCCGCAAAACGCAGCCCTGTCATCCCTGTTTCGCGTCACCTGCGTCTGGAAGCGCTCTGAGGCCAGGCACAGCACCAAAGTGTGCGCTGGCAGGGGCTCGCCGATTACACGCGCTTCGGCGCCCGGGGCCGCTGCCGCCGTGCTGCCGCTGGCCCCGGCAGCGCCCTTTGTCCCGAGGTCCTCCGCCTCCGACGCCTTGCGCTTGCGGCCCGCTATAGCGGCGCCCACTTCCGCGCTGCCGGCTGCTCTATGTGCATTGCTGCTGCTGTCGCAGGGCTCGTCAGGGATGAGCTTGCAGCCTCGCTCGGTGTTCGCGCCATGCTGTCGCGGACAGCCCGCCGCGGTGCTCGTCTCCTTACCCCGACCGTTTTCGCTTTGGGCTAATTCACAATGCGGTTTGCTGACAGGCACAGTGAAGGCTACGGTGCAGTTGGCGTGGTCAGTTCTGCCAAAGAGGCTGGTCAGGCCGGACGCAACATGCGCGTTGAAGCGACTTGGGCAAGGCAGCATTATGTCATAAGGTATGAACTGTAAAAATGTGGCATCTTGCGGGACAGTCCTGGCAGTTTAGGCACGGTTGCCCAATTGTGATTCCCCGCAGTGTGGCTGCTGCAGGCTGGTGCTGCCGGAGTCCGGCGCTTTGTAAGCCTCATAAAAGCATGAAAGCAAGCCGTCCACCATGATACCCACGGAACGTCAGCGCTGGCAGGGGCACAGGGCTTTGCCGTAGGGTTCGTGGTAAAAGACGCCTTGGCCCTTGCAGTGCCCTCCCGTCGATGATGCAAGGGAACAGGTTTCCGCAATGGTCCCGTAAGCAGGTCAGCCCTGCCGTCCCCACGGCCCACGCACAAACAGCAAGCATACACAAACGGGGCAGAGGCTGATAAGTGCGCGCTGTAACTGTACCGACAGAGGTTGCTGGCCACGGTTGCCGGAGCGTTTTGCTGCCGCGCTTTCCTCACACTCCGGGCGCCCGGCCAGGCAATGCGACGCCACGCAGCGCGCGATAGCGGGAAACATCGCAGTATCGCACCTGCAGGCAGGCGTCCAGCGTCCACGGATGAGCGCTAGTTCGAGGGTTGAGTTAATGCTGGTTAATGCGAGCAGCGTGCAGCAAGACAAATGGCCGGGCGACAGCGTGTAAGGCAAGGGCAAAAACAGGGCGCGACAAGGCCAGGGGACAAGGCAGAAGGAGGGGCCCGATGGTCCACGAGGTGGCTTGCAGTGCCCTCCATGGGTGCGATCTACCTGCATCACCGAATTGGGTCCTTAAGTCCTTTCCGAATCCGGGGCTGGGAGCCGTAATCTTGGGACCCCGTCCTTGCTTCCTACTGACCTGGCCGCCTGCCCTGCCGGCCCGCCTTCTCCTCCAGTGGCGGCTGCCGAAGTGCCGAGAGACTAACGACGCGTGAAAGCTTAGCACACTGCCACCCTCTCCGGGCATCGTCTATCCTATCCTCTGTTCATTCCAGGATACAATCTGCTATCGCCAAGTGACGGGTCCAAAACGAACATGGCCAGTCCCATCCTGGGGGCGGTGACAGGCGCCGGGACCGGAAATCCTCTACCCGATACCACCCTGCCTGGACTGATTACTGGTATCCAACCGTCTACGATGAACTGCCGAGGCACCAACCAGAGGAACCCATCTGACAGGTCGCGTTCTGGCTCTACGTCCGTAGCACGAACCGTAGCCAATAGCCTCCGCCTGCCTGGATGCTACGCAGCGTACCCCACATCTCATTCAACGGCATCACACCTAGTCGAAGTGCCTACCGCCTACCGCCTACGCCCTGCCCCTGTAGCCGCTGCCTTCTGCTGCCGCGCCTTCTCCGCCTTGGCTGCCGCAGCAGCGGCTGCAGCCGCGGCCTTGGCTGCCTGGGTGCGCTGCCGCCGCATCTGCTCCACGCGCTCCCTCTGCAGGCGCTTGTGCTCCGCCTGCGCCGCCTCCTGGTCACCGTCAAAGAAGTGGCCGTGCGAGGCGGCGGCGCCGGACTGCGGGGGAACGGGAGAGGCGGAGGACAAGCCAGGTTCGGTGGGGTGACTTGCGGCGGAAGAGGGCGAAACAGTAACAAGGAAAGTTGTGGCGACGGAGCATGCCAGCAGCCGAACCTGACCCCCTTCCTCACAACTCCTCCCCCAACCTCGCGCCCACCCGCCCGCCTAACCCACCCATCCGCCCGCCCGCCCACCTTGCCGATCTGCGCCTCCAGCAGCCCCGCCAGGTCCTCCACGTGCCGGCACGCCGCCACGTAGGCGGGCCGCGCCAGCGTGTACGGCGCCACCAGCGCCTCCAGGTCGGACAGCAGGGGCAGCCAGGTGAGGCCTGGGGCGGGCGGGGCGGAGTGTGTTGGTAAACGGAAACGGAGTGTGTGTGTGTGTGTGTTAGAGATCACAAGGGAGAGTACTATGAACAATTTGTGCCTGCGAAGGGACACGAACGCCAAGCAGGGAACGCGAGCGTGTGTGTTGGTAAACGGAAACGGAGAGGAATCCCCGCAATCGCTGTGTGTGTGTGTGTGTGTGTTAGACAAGCACAAGGGAAAGGGTCGACACTGTGTGTGTGTGTGTGTGTGTGTGTGTGTGTGTGTGTACACGTGTTGGACAGGACCAAGGCATGGGCCGTGCCGGGCAAAACGCAAGGCGCGGGCAGATGGCACGGTCTCGCCAGCCAAGCGGGCAACCGCCACCGTCTCCCTGCCACCGCCCCACTCCCATGCTGTCACGGTCCGCGCTCTTGAAGCAACGGCCACGCGGCCCAATGCCCGTGCCTCACACGTGCGCTCCTAACGCCTCCCGCCACAGCCTCATACTCATACCACTCACCCTTTCCCGGTGTGTCCACCCACAGCTGCTCCAGGTTGTACAGCAGCCGCACCCGGTACTCATAGTACCCCGGCTGCCCGGCCCGCTGTGGCTGTTGCCCGGCCTGCTGTGGGTGGGCCTGGGCTCCGCCGCCACCGCCACCGCCGCCTGCACCGCCACCACCGCCACCGCCGCCTGCACCGCCGCCACCGCCTGCCTTGCCTGCCTTGCCCGAGCCCCCTGCGCCGCCCGAGCCGCCCTTCTTGCCCTGCATGGCCTGCTGTTGCTGCTGCTGCTGTTGCTTCTGCCCTGCTGCTGCTGTGCCCTGCTTCTTCTTGTCTGTGGCTTGCTTGCCCGCAGCAGCAGCCTGCAACAGCGCGCGGAGGTTGGAGCCTCCCAGCCGCCCCGGCCCCGTCGCCGCCTCCTCCTCCTCGTCCTCCTCCGGCGCTGCCAGGCGGTCGCCGGCGGCCTCTGCGTCGTCCACAGACGCGCGCCAGCGCCGCCGCGACCGCCGCCGCGAAGCCGCCGCAAGCCGCCGTCGCCGACCGTCACCACGGCCGCCGCCGCCGCCGCTGCTGCCGCTACTAGCGCTACTAGCGCTGTCGCCGCCGCCTTGCGGCGGGACGAGGCTGCTAAATTGGGAGCCCTGCCAAAACGCCGTCCACGGGTCGCTTCCAGGGCTCCCGCCGTCGCTACCGCTACTGCCCTCAGCGCGGCCGCCGTCGGCGCCATCATCGGCACCGTTGGCAACACCGCCATGCCGCCCAAGCCTTCTCCGCCGCTGCCGCCGCACCGCCGCCGCCCGGGCCTCGCCCTGCACAGCCAGCGCGCCCGATGCGTCGGCCGCGACCCGATCCGCGACCCACTCCGCGACGCTCCGCCTCCACCGCTGGCCCTTCCTCGGCCCGGCTCCCTGCTGCCCCCCGCGGCCCCCGTCTCCCGCTGTCTCGCCCGCCTCGCCATCCTGCTCCTCCTCCCCCGCTTCCACGCCCTCCTCCTCCCCCTCCTGTGCCGTCCCGCCCCCGCTGAGGTGAGGCTGGGCATGCATCCAGTCGCCGGCATTGCCGCCACTACTGCCGCTGCCACTGCTACTGCCGCCAGCGCCACTGCTCCTAGCAGCAGCAGTAGTAGCAGCGGCAGCAGCAGCCTTAGGCACGGCGTACAGCTCCATCACTAGGTTGCCCACAAAGGGCGGCCAGCGGTGCACTGCGTTGCCCAGCGCTGTGTGGGGTTAAAGGGGTCAGTGGGTCAGCAAAAAGGTATAGGAGGCAACGCCACAGAAAGTGTGAAGACACGTGTGTGCTACAGCTTGCAGATGACGTGATCCCCGCCCCCGCCCCCGCCCCTGCCCCCGCCCGCTCCCTTCCTTCGCCCCACCCGCCACGCACCGGCCAGCAGCGGCATCAGCGTGCTGTCGTGACCCGAGTACAGGTCCAGCATCGCCACAGGCGGCACGCCCACCGCCGCCACCCCGCCGCCGCCGCCGCCGCCACCCGCCGCCGCAGTCGCCTCCAGGCCCTGCGGCGGCAGCGGCCGGCCCGCCGCCGCCGCCTCCAGCCGCGCCTCCGCCGCCTCCGCGGCGCCGCGCAGCCCTTCCATCAGCTCCCGCAGCAGCAGCCCAATGCCCAGCTGCAGCAGCTGCTGGCACAGGCCGGTGCCGTTGCAGGGCGGGCCCAGCACCGCCGCCACGCGCCGCGTCGCCTGCCAGCCGTGCGGGTCGCGGCGTGGCGATGTCATTTAGTATGGTGAAGAGCAGGTGGGTGGGGAGGGCTCATCACACATACACACACACACACACACACACACACAATTCCGTTTACCAACACACAAATCCAACGCACGACGCACGTCTTCCTGCTCAGCCCGATCCACCCTCCGCTGCGCGCTCAACGCTGAGACAACTACCCTTCTCTGCACCACCCACCCACCCACTGCCACCCACCCACCCACCCACCCCACCCCACCCACCTGCCAGTCCACTACCGAGTACAGGTCCGGCGTGAGGCCGCTGTCGGCGTCGTCCGCCCAGCCGTCCTCCTCCTCGTCGTCGGGCCCATCCCGCCCCTGCAGGCTGGCTGCCCGGAGCTCCCGCTGCGCCCAGCTGCCGTCCGCACCCGCGCCCGCGCCCGCGCCCGCACCCGCGCCCGCGCCCGCATCCTGCTCCTGTTCCCAATCCGTGCCATCCTCTCCCCCATCCTCGTCCTCGTCCTCATCCTCATCCTCGTCCACCATCTCCTGCGACTCCGACCGCTGGTCCGCCTCATGATCCGCCGCCTCCGCCGCCGCCGCCGCCGCCGCCGCCAGGTCCTGCTGGGAAGCGTGCTGCCGCTGCTCCCGCCACGCCGCCGCCGCCGACAGCAACAGCCGGCCCTGGCCGTCTCCCTCGTGGCTGCCCGCGCCGCCGCCGCCGCCCACACCGCTGGCGCCGTCGCAGTTGATGAGCTTGGCCGCCTTGGCACTGCGGCTGCCGCCCACCACACGCCACAGGAGCTCCTCCAAGTCCCCCACCGCTGTCGACTGCTGCTGCTGCTGCTGCTGCTGCGCCGAGTGCTGGCCACGCGCCGCTGCCGCCGCCGCCGCCGCGTCCTTCTGCCGCAGCAGCGAGCGGTGCCGCCGCCCGCTGTCGCGGTCAGGGTCGTCCCTGCCGCCGCCCGCACCGCCGGCCTGGGCGTGTGGCTGCAGCTGCTCCAGCAGCCTGTGTGTAGAGATGGTGGTGGAGAGACACGCACACCCACACCCACACACACACACACACATATACGGTATTTGGTAGGTATCCGTAAGTAACTCCGAGCGATTGCGGGGATTCCTCTCCGTTTCCGTTTACCAACACATGCTCTCCCTTGTAATTTCTACCACACACACATGCGCTCAACCCGCCGGACCCTACGAGCATCGCAGCTTTCCACCTCCGCGGCCCCAAACGCACCTCGCATCCTCCCACCTGTGCCCATCCTCCCTCCTCCCTTCCGCTCCCCTCCCCGCCTGCACCTCTTCATCTCCCTCCCTTCCCCTCTCCTCCGTCCTCTGCCTCCTCTCCCCCCTCCGCCTCCCCAGTCCTCAAGCGCCATCACCGTAGACAAGGGTGAAGGTTCCAGGCGGTGTTATTGCTTCAACCACCACCACCTCCTCCTCGTCCTCCTTCCCCGCACCCGCCCACCCACGCCTCCTCACCGCGCCGCGTCCTCCGCCACCGCCGCCTCCCCGCGCGCCGCCTCCTCGCACATGGCCGAGTCCAGCAGCCGCTTCCAGGACAGCCAGGTGGAGGGCGTGTCGGGCCGCTGCGGCGGAAGGCCCAGAGCCGCACGCACCCGCCTCTCATCACCCGTGCCGTCCGCATCGCCCAGCACTGCGGCAGTGGTGGTGAGTGCGGGGATGGTAAGTGTGAGGGAGTGTGTGTGGTGGGTGGCGGCTGTGTGTCAGGCACGCAGGTCGGGTAGTCAGTTGGGGGGCACCTCATGGGGGGCGGGCAGCGGCCCCAACAGGAACACCTACCTGACCAGGGGCACACGGACACGCAAGACCCGACAGGACCCGACCCGACCCGACCCGACGGACACGCAAGGCAAGACCCGACAGGACCCGACCCGACCCGACGGGACACACGGACACGCACCCTGCGCCGCGCGGTCCGCCAGCCGCGCCAGCTGCGCCAGTCGCGGGCACTGGTCGGTGTTGGCATAAAGCAGCTGGTGGCCCTGTGGCGCGCGCGAGTGTGGGTGTTGAGAGGATGTGAGGAGTCCAGGGCCCGAGCTACCGCGTGCCGCACGCGTCGACGGCCACCTCGGGTCACTAGCTTCAACAGGCAGCCCACACAGGCACAGCCACGCGTCACTAGCCCGTGCCCTGTCCATGCAATCCTCAAAGGTGGACCCCGCCGCCGCCAGCCCCTACCGCCCCCAGCCCCTACCAGCCCATACCCGCCCATACCAGCCCCCAGCCCGCAACCCGCAGCCCCCGGCCCGCAAGCCCCGGCCCGCCTCACCGCAGGGGCCACCGCCACAGGCACCGGGTGCCAGCCGAATGCGTGCTCGTGCAGGTGCGCCCCTGCTGCCCCCGCCCCCGTCCCTGCCGCCTGCTGCTTCTGCTGCGGGTGCTGGCTGTGGTAGTGGATGAGGTCGTGGTGGTGCAGGCCGCCGCCGCTGCTGCCGGAGGAGGAGCGGTTGACTTCCGAGGGGTGCAGGGGAAGCAGACCCTCCAACACTCCCTGGGCACATAAAAGCAAGCAACCAAGGACGGGGATAAGCGGCTAAGAGAACGAGTCGTAGAATGTGCTTCAGGACTGAGCAGCTAAAGGGCCAAGGGGCTAAGTAACAAAACGTCAAGGGCACATGTGAAGCTGGCCCAGGCCCCCCACCAACCTGGAGCGTGAGCAGCGCCCGCGACACGTGGGTACTGCGAGCCGCGATGGGCGCCGGCGGCAGCGGGGACAGGAACCGGCGCCGTGCCGGATGCGGCTGCGGCGGCAAGTCGCCGCCGCCGCCGTGCACAGCCGCGGCGCCCGACCCCTGCCCGCCGCCGCCACTAGTCACAGCAGCGCTGCTGCTGCTGTTGCTGCTGCTGCTACTGCCACTGCTATTCCCTAGGGTGTGGGCCAGCTCCAATGTGGTGACGCCGTAACGGCTGCGCAGCCACCTGCCCAGAGCCACCGCCTGCAGAAGCAGCAGTGGCAGCAGTGGCAGTAGCACCGCATGCACAGACCGGGGTGAGCGGCACGCGCGCCGTGGGATATGGTACGACCACCATCATTGTCATGCATACGCGCACACGCCCGCCACACGGCAAACGGCACGCAAACCCACACCCCTGCACGACTGCCCGCCTAGGGCCTAGCTCTTACGCACCCTGCACACACACACACACACTCTCTCTCTCTTTGCGGGGATTCCTCTCCGTTTCCGTTTACAGACTCTCTCTCTCTCTCTCTCTCTTTCTCTCTTTCATACACAAACACACACACACACACACACACAGAGGTTGTGTGATTGTGATCTCTAACACACAGAGGTTACTGGCGTGGTCCAGGTTGGTTGGAGCGTCCCCCCGGTGGACTCCAGAGCTTGGATGCGCTCTGGGCAGGGGAGACGCGTGATAGCGGCAGCGTGTGGCCTAAATGCCTCGCTGTCGCTGGCTGTCCCGAGTACTCGCTCACGAGACTCGTCAGGCCGCCTGTAAACCCGTTGTTACACACACACACACACACACACACACACACACACACACACGCACACACACACACACACACACACACACACACACACACACACACACGCGCGCGCCCGCACACGCGCACCTGTGCATAGCCCATCCGCGTCAGCTGGCCCCGCCCACAGCCCCGCGCCGGCCCCGTGTCGCGCGGGCCCCGCGTCCCTCCTGCGCTTGCCCCCGCTCCTGCTCCTGCCCCCGCTCCTGCCCCTGCTCCTGCCCCGCCCGGCGTGAGCCTGGCCGCCAGCGGGGCTGACACGGGGCTGACGGGTCCCTCGCACAGCAGCGCCGCCTCCATCTCCGCCACGTCATCGGGGCGCAGCTGCGGCGTGCCGGGCTGGCTGCGCAGCTCCAGCGGCGGGGCCTGCAGCACACAGGACGCACGACAGCAACAGCAGCCGCACATGCGTCACGGTTACTGATGACGACTACTGATCGGCCGGCGGCCCGCATTAAAACTGTGTTGATCACAGTTACAGCGTCACGAAAAGTCCACAGCTGGCGTGAGCGAGGCACCTCGAGGCAGCGTGTAGGGAATTGTTGTTGCGCGCAACAGCCGAAGCCAGTGCCATCCCATGCCGTGCAACAAGCCTTTCGTTGCCCCCAAGCAAAGCCCGCCACACGCGCGCCGCCACCCAGCCGCACCTGTACCGTATACTCGCAGGCCCGCGGCCGGCCCCAGTGCACGCCGGCTCTGCCCCCGGCGGCGCTGACTAGGTCAAACTCCTGCTGCAGCTGCCGGGCCGCCTGCTCCTCCGACTCATGGCGGGCCCCGGCCATTTTGGCCTCGTGCAGCGCTCTCCGCTGCTGCGTGGACTTTCGATGCTTGCCGCCAAAGGACAGCGCCGCGGTCGCATAGCGGTCTGACAGCGGCGTGCGCGCACCGTGCCTGTAGAGGTCGACGGGTTCGTAACGGGAAGTTCGCGGTGCGGCGGGTTCATGGTGCGCCGGGTTCGTGTCGTGTCACTTCAGGGCGGCTCCCCCAGCACCCGCCGCAGGAAGTCCGCCCTAACTGGCCTACCTTACCCAGCTGGACGCGCCTACAACGTCAAGCTCAACCAGTTCAAACGCTGGGCTGCAACAGCCCGGGCATTAACTGCCCGTAAGCAGCCAAGCGAGGCGAGGCGACTGATAACAAACTACAGTACCATATATAGTCCAATAATATTGAGGATTCAATGAACTGGCCTGGCCTCGCGCCAAGCCAGGCCGCGAGGTCGTGAAACCTGAGGTTTTCGCTCACCTAAATAGAACCACAGCTTTGACGAGTAATGCGCCATGAGCATCCAGCTGGTTGTCATGCGAACGGAGCTCGGTCGGCTCGTCAGCAAAGTGGAGGAGCTTCGTGAAATCCTCCGCTGCAGCCCTGGTTACCGAATAAAGTATGAGCCATAGATAAATAGATCGAAAGGAATACGTCATTGCGCCAACGGACAAGTTTGGGAGGCCTGAGCTGCAATAACGAGGCAGCGAGCCCTGCCATCCATGTGAAACATATATGTATGAAACTATTGAGTAAGGTGGGGCATGCTTCTGCAAAAATTACGCTGTCCGGGGCGCCTGCCTCGTCGCTTGCCGGCATGGCAGCCTCATTCCATAGCAGGCCACACTTACCCAGGCGCTGGCGGAGCAGTGCTTCCTGCCGACACAGCTTCCTCCGCCAGCGTTGCCCCACCCAACGACGACCTCCTCCTTGCGCCTCCCGTTGGCAAGCTGCTGGCACGCGTGCTCTAGCACCTGCACATGCATCAGTGGTGCAGCCTACTATGTTGGTACATGGGCTCGCGTGCATTAGTAATTAGGACCTGGGAACCGCCCCCTTCACACAACACACGACACACCTTCTACTGAGTCTGCACATGGACCGTCAGGCGCCACCGCCGCTGGCCCCACTGCCCACATTTCTGAAAGTACAAGACGGCGATTTCTGGAAAACTGTGAATCCCGGCGCCCCTGCCTTCTTAAGATACGAGCCAGGGGATACGAGCACTGAGCTTGGCACTGAGTAGCCCGCTATGAGGTTGGAGAAAAGTTGGAGAAAGTTGGAGAACAGGCCCCAACAAATGCTTGTCATGAAAATTCGTTTGACAACAATGTAAATTGAATTTGAGGGGTCTAGGGCCCTGAACGACACGGGTTTGGTCGGTAGGGGGGTAGGTAGGTAGGTCCCGGGGGGGTCGGGGGGATTTCTTAGCATGGGGTCCTTAGCGCGGTGCACCCTTTGTGGCCCCCAGGGTGACCAGCGGCGGCGGCGCCTGACATATGGCTAAGGCTGTACTCTGGACAGGCAGGACAGCGTCTTACTATCGCATGACGCATGCCATGGGTGAATGTACACGCGGTTATGCTGCCAAGTTCCTTGATCCCTGCTGAGCGTGCAAATACTTCAGTGCAGCGTTGCAGACGGTTACTGAGTACCGGGCCCCGTTACAAATGCCTTATCCTGAGCTGTTCACATATTCTAGCCTCTACCTATGGGGCGCATCCACATCGAACCTATTTGCCTGTCGGGCGCCGGGCGGGGCCACCTGGCCATGCCCCACCTGATCGCTTGGAAACAGCGGCGGCGGCAGCAGCAGCAGCAGCAGCACATACATGCACGCGGCAGCGCGCGCCCTGACACAACAGCTCATACCGCGCCACACATCAAGACTCCTACCAACTGCCTCCCCCGCCACCGCCACCTTGCGTCATCTACCTGCCCGCGGCCCCTCCAACGCATGTATGCACAGGGCCGTAGTAGCACAAGTCGTGCCCCGTCATCCCGGTGGCAGCAAACGCAACCGCCCAGTCCGCACATCCCTCACCCACTCCCGCAGCCTATGAGCCGCGCAGGTATGTGCGGACAAGCCACGCACTCGCGTGCTCGTGTGGCCAAGTCCCGCCGCCGGGCCCATGGCCCCAATGCATGGAACAGCCGGCGGCCGCATCCATCGAGCAGCACGCACTCGCTTTGGCACGCCGTGCACACATGGGCAAACTGCTACCGTACCTCCACACACCTCAGCCGCCTGCTGCCGCCTGTAATGCGTGTATGCACACGTGGTGGCCCATCCACGCCTACAGCACGCCTGGTGCCCCCTTCTCATCTGCCTGCACGGTCACGCCCACGCCCTTCCCCGCCGCGAGCAAGCACACACGTACGCGCGTGCCTGCCTCCTGTATCTCGCACTAACCAACTGTGCGGCTGCAGACCGCTGATCAGACGCATCGCGCCAAACTCCGCACCCCGCCGCCCCCGCCCCTCGAACCCCATCTGCGCCTAGCTACTCGTGCCTCTGCTCGCGCCACCCCAATGTACTCCATACCCATCGCGCACACGCCACCGCTATACACATGCACCACCACCACCACCGCCACATCCGTACCACGGCACTCCTCCTCCACCACTTACTATGCGATGAACATGACGAACAGCACCAGGAACACCAGCAGCACGCCCAGCACCTTGAGCACCAGCCACTTGTTGTTCTGCAACCCGTTCAGGTACTTTAGCAGCTGCGCCTGCGCCGCGTTCACGTTGGACAGCGTGTCCTCCACATTCTCGTCGATGCGGATGGCCAGCTCGCCCTGCTCCGCCACCAGCTCGCTGAGCTTGTTGAAGATTGAGCCCAGCTCCACGATGGTGTTCTCCACGTTGCGCAGCGCCTCGGCGCGGCTGCTCAGGTAGGTGTCCTGCCGGTGGGGGTGGAGGCGGCGGTGGCATAGGTGCGGGGTCGGTGGGTTATGGGTTCAGGGCGGTGGCAAAGGTGTGGTGGGGGTGGTGTTTAATCCAGGACCCAACGCAAGGTGCGATGAAGGTGAGGTTGGGCATGCAACAGCAGCGGCGATGGAGATAGCAGAGTGGTTGACTGGTTGGTGTTAGCATGGGTGGCGCCGGTGGTGGTAAGAAGGCAAGGCCTTTCCACGATCCCGCTAGCACCATCGGACGTGTCAGCAGTCAATCCGCCTATCCGCGCCAGCATGTGCGCCGCCCCCGCTGCCCCCCCCCCGTCAGTACGTAGCACATGATGACACATTGACATGATGCACTCATGCACGCCCCCTCGGCCCTGGTGCCGCCCCACTCCGCCGCCATGTCCCCCGCCCACCCGCCCGCCCGCATCGGTCACTCCCTCACAACTCCTCACCTGCGGTGCCAACAGCTGCATCTGCTGTTGCTGCTGCAGCTGCGCCGGGGAGGAGGCCGCCAGAAAGCTGGGCGTCGGCGCGCTGGCCGCCGCCGCGCCGCCCCCCGCGCCGCCTGCCGGCCCTGATGACGAGGCCGCTGCCGCAGCCCGCTGGCGCGCCAGCAGCGGCAGCCCCGCCTCCGGGTCCGTGTTCGAGGTGAACAGCTGCCGCCGCTCGCGGTGGTGTTTCAACGAGTCCGTGCGTGCCGTGAGCACGTCACGGAAGGTGGCGGTGGTGTCCTTGAGCCTGCTACGCAGGTTGTCCACCACGGTGTGGCTGTGGTCCGCCACCTGTTTGTTGCCCCGGTCTTCCCCCTTGCTGCGAGCGGACACGCGCTGCAGGTCCGCGATAGCGTTGTTCAACCCCTGGATGTCCTGCTTGATCATCCCCGTCAGGTCGTCTATCTCTTGCGCCGGGTCATCAAACGCAGACGTCCGCTTGGCGAGCTGAGCGAGCTTTTGGAGCTTGACCGACGTCCGGTGAATGCCGTGCCCGATATCCGCAGCACGCCGAGCAAACTCGCTGTGCTGGCTCTTGCCGGATGCAGACGTAGATGGTCCCGAACCTGGCCCGCTTCCATTACTCGCCGGCGCCCCACTGGTCGACGGTGCAAATCCTGGCTGACGCTGCAGCCGCTCCGCGATCGCCAGGAACTCCGGCGTCCGGTCTCGCAGACTTGCTGGTTGTGGCAGAGGCATGGTTCCGCCGTGCTAGTTCCCAACTACTAAGCTATATATATGCTTATGGTCCTAGGTACAGCGTCTTGGCAGAGCCCGCGGCAGCAGGTGCAGAGGCAGACTGCCTTGCTCTGCTCTCGCGTCCCCGCAAGTCAAGAGGCTATACAGGACCCACGTAATGAGCTGAAACAATGCTTGAAGGTTTAAATAAGAGCTAAAAGCGGTCCTGGCCAACGTCAAGAGGTCGATCGACCCGTCGCAACAGAAGTTGGCAAAGAAGGGCAGGACTTAGCTTGTCGTAATCATCATAATGTAAGATGAAAGTCAGAAACAGAGAATACCCGCCGAAACTGCGAAAAGCAGGTTGCAGTTATCGCGGTAAATGCACCTTCATGGGCAAAACGGGAAACCGGACTCTCAGCCCTGCCACTTTCTATTGCATGGATCATACCTGAACCATTCACAAATCCTTGACATTATTACATCCACTGTGCAGCGAACCTCGAAGAAGCTTGCGCTCTTTTAGCTCCAAACACGCCGGCTCTTGAGCTTTCGGTACGTTCAACGATACGAAGCGTAATCTGTCTTTCAATTCGGGCTCGCAGCGGCAGCAGAGCGGCCGGACGAGCATTCCTGTGTCGAGGCCAGCCTATTGCCTTGCCTGGGCGAGCCTTCGCTCGCACAGAAGGCATCCCAAATGTCCCGTCGGACTCCGGGGGAAGCAACGTCGCTGCTGTGGCGACGCTCCATCCTCCTTGTGTGACAGTCGCGCCAGCGTCCGGGGGAGCAGAAGGGTCTAAACACATCCCAGGCGATACATATCAGCACATAGGTAGCATAGAAAGCTACTAATCAAACGAAGTGGGTTGCGTCACGACGGGACGTAACGCGGACGGCCGCACGGACGCCCTCGGCGTGGGAGCAGAAGGGCGCAGCTTGAGAAACCCCCGCAGCAAGGCGCATCAGCGCTGATTGCAGGGCGGCTTGGAGGGCACCATGACGACTGTCACCTCCAGCAGCGGCGCAGCAGCGGCTGCACACAGCCACGCATCGGCTGCGGCGGCGTCCCCGGTGCCGGCCCAGCAGGCGCCGCAGCTGTCGGGCAGCACCATGCAGGCGGCCACGGTGCGCTGCCCGCCCTCGCTGTACCGGGAGCGGTACAACTGGGCGGAATTTGAGGTAACGCGCACGTACGCGGAGGGCCACAACTGGTCGGTGCTGGCGGCGCGCTGCCGCTGGAGCGGCGACCCGGTGGTGCTGCAGACCTATTGCGAGGGTGAGTCAACAGAGGCGTGGAACGGGAGGGAGGGAGGGAGGGAGGGAGGGAGGGAGGGAGGGAGGGAGGGAGGGAGGGAGGGAGGGAGGGAGGGAGGGAGGGAGGGAGGGAGGGAGGGAAGGAGAGAGGGAGGGAGGGAGGGAGGGAGAGGGTGAGAGACTGCTGCGGCGTTTCGGAGCCCGTGTGGTTCCGGGTCGCTGGTCACATTCCTAACCGAGGCCCCTCCCTCCTGTGCTGTGGCTGCCGCCGCTGCTGCTGCTGCTGCTGCTGCTGCTGCTGCTGCTGCTGCTGCTGCTGCTGCTGCTGCTGCCTGGCAACCCATCCACAGTGGGCAACGTGTCCGGCTGCATGGCTGCGGCGCTGGCTGCGGCGCACAGCCTGACGCACCACCCGGCGCTGCTGCCGCTGTACGCCGTGTTCCGCGACAGCGTGGGCGGCATGGGCACGGCACTGCCGCGCAGCGACCGCGTGGTCATGATGTTCCCGGGCGGGGGTGAGCAGCGGCCGCTGGACGCACTGGGGCTGCTGCCGCAGGCGCAGGCGCAGGCGCAGGCGCAGGCGCAGGCGCAGGCGCAGGCGCAGGCGTCCCCGCCCGGCACCGCCTCCACCGCCTCCTCCGCAATGGCAGCAGCCGCAGGGGCTGGGGGTGGGGCTGGAGGAGGGGGCGGGGGCGGGGGCGGGCCGCCGCAGCCGGCGAGCGAGCGCGGCGTGGTGCGCGGTCTGCTGGAGCCGCTGTCGGACCTGGTGGCGGTGCTGAGCGCCAGCGGGCTGCGGCCGCCCTACCTGTGCGGGCTGGACGTGTGGATGGGCAGCCCGGAGGCGGGCGCGCCGGGGCAGGCGCTGTTCATGGGTGAGGAGCTCATGGTTGCGGGAAGGGGATGGAGGGAGGGAGGGCACGGGGGGAGGGAGGGAGGGAAGGCACGGGGCTGGTTGCGGTGAGGGACAGGTCGAGGGCGCGGAGGCCGGCGGGAGGTTGGATGAGGGTTGAGCCGGGGGCAGGAGCAGTGAGTAGAGAACCGGGGCGAACGCGAGATGACAGGGAGAGTGTCAGAAGGTGTGTGTTCCAGACTTACAGCAGTCAGGACACAAAGGGCAGAGCTCTCCAACGCGCCCCTCTCCCTCCCCCCATGGGTGGCTACCCCCCCTCCCGCCCTCGCTGGCGCCCTTGCACGTGCGCGCGCAGTGCCCCTCATGTGCCACCGGCGCGGCCGCCACCCGCCCACCTCGGCGGAGCTGTGCGGCCCCGTGGCGCTGCCCTACGTGGCGCCGGGGCTGCGGGTGCGGCCCGAGGCGGCTTGTGACCAGGCGGAGCAGGACGACCGGCTCATACGCAGGGTGAGGGCAGGGTAGGGATAGTGTGAGGGGAGGGGCAGCGTGGGGTTGGGATGGCGAGCGGTAATGGAGGGGGCAGAGCGGTGGAGGGGCAGGGCAGCGGGTACGGGGGGGTAGCCATCCATAGGAGGGGCGGGTAGTTTGTTCCAGAAACCACAAGCGACCATTGCAACCGGAGCGACAGTAAGGGGGCAGCCGCGGCGGATTGGGTTGCCTGGTCAGTGGCTGGCAGGCGCGGCTGCGGGGGGTGGCCCAGGGGATTATGGCGTCGTACACGACGCTACCTGGGATACCTGCCAATTGCCAATCCATGCCGCAACACGGCGTGTCCGTGTGTCCACCGCCCTCTCCAATACACCCAACAGTGCCTGGCCTGGTCGGCGGCGGCGCTGGCGCACACGGCGCTGATGGGCGCCCCGCCCGCAGACAGGTCCGCGCTGAGGCGGCTGCGCAGGGGCGCCACCACGGCGCAGGCCGCAGCCACCATGCAGCAGCAGGGCGCGGCGGCGGCGGCGGCGGCGGGCCAGGGCCAGGGCCAGGGCCAGGGCGTGGTGCCCGCACTGGGCTCACCCGTGAGTGGCTCGGGCGGGCTGGGCGGCGCCGGCGGTGCCGCGGCGCCGCGGTCGCTGCCCCCGCTGTCGTCGCCGGCGGCGGGGAACGGGGGCGCGGGCGGGTTGCCGGCGCCGCTGCAGCCGCGGCACAGCGGGGCGGGCGGCGGCGGCATGCTGCAGGCGCTGGGGATACAGCGGTCCGGCGGCGCGGTGGGCGTTGGCACGGGGCCGCTGGCCGCGTCCAGCGCAGTCGGCGGCGGCGGCGGCTTCTCGCCCCAGATCACGCTCTCACGCCGCATCAGCGGTAGCGGCATGCTGTACGGTGTGGCGGGAGCAGCCGCCGGCGGCGGCGGCGGCGGCGGCGGTGGCGCGGGCGGCGGCCAGTCGTCGTCGCCGGACGGCCCGCTACTGCCGACCGCGGGGAGCGGCATGATGGTGCCGGGCAGCACGGCCGGGTACGGCACGCCCGGCAGCAGCATGCGGCAGCGCAGCACCTGCGGCGGCCCCGGCGCCAGCACCAGCTCCTCGCAGCAGCAGCAGCAGCAGCACCATCACGGCAGCGGCGGCAGCGGCGGCAGCGGTGCCGCACCGCACGCGCTGGGCGTGGTGCCGTTGTGGCTGAGCGAGGAAGCGGGGGACTGGTTCCGGCGGGGGCTGGTGATTGACGAGGCGGCGCGGCCGGCGCTGGAGGAGATGTACAGGCACGGCTGGATAGCGCGGCACGCAGTGGGACGGGCGGCGTCGGCGGGGCGCGTCCTGAAGCGGGAGTCCATGAGTAAGTGCGGGAGAGGCCGAGCGAGGGAGAGGGAGGCCGAGCGAGGTGGCGAGGGGGCGGTGGTCGTCAGGTCGTTGGCACGAGCTAGGGCGGAAGGCAGAAGGGTACACCGCTCCTTGCTCGCGCACGTCCGCTCCTCACGCGACTGAATTTTGGCCTTCGGCTGTCTATCCTCGGGCTCTGAAACACACCACCCACCTGCCAACCCATTACCGGCCGCACCCACCACCCACCCTGCCGCACCCACCACCCGCCCTGCCGCACCCACCACCCGCCCTGCCGCACCCACCACCCGCCCTGCCGCACCCACCACCCGCCCTGCCGCACCCACCCACCAGGCGGCCTGCCTCGCGAGCTGTTGTCGATGCTGATGGACGTGTCGCCGATGGGCGTGAGCCGGCCGGGGCGGGATGAGGTGGAGACCATGATGGCGGAGATGGCGGTGAGCCGTTGGTGTGTGGGTGTGTGGGTGTGGGTGGTTGGTTGGTTTTTTTTTCCACGGCGCCGCCCATGGCCTGTGTTGTACACCCGTGGCGCCGCGACCACATGCTGCCGTCGCCACCACCCACCTGCTGACTGCTGTCCCTGTCTGTCTCACCCCCTTGCCTCCTGCCGGCCCCAATTACCACCTGGCACACACAACATACACACACACATATACACATGTTTCCGTTTACTAACACACACACACACACACACCGGGGACCCTTCCTGTCCTTGTGCTTTTCTAACACCGGGGAATTCTCTCCGTTTCCGTTTACCAACACACACACACACCACGTCGCAGGCGGCGGAGGGCCCGAGCGCAGCCAAGCCGGCGCTGCCCTGGCAGGTGCATGAGGGGCCGCAAGACCTGGGGCCGCTGCGCGACTACGCGGCGGCGGGGGCGGCGGCGGCGGGTGACGACGAGGATGGGGCGGCGGCGGCGGGTGCGGGTGACGACTTGATCGAGCGCATTGAGGTGGCGGAGGAGCAGGGCGAGGACGGCACCCGCATCGTCGGTGCGTGCGTGCGTGCTCCTCCTGCTACTGCTACTGCTAGTGCTAGTGCTAGTGCTGCTTGTGTGGGGCAGAAGAGCGTGGGGGAGTGCTATATGCGGGTGTGGGTGTGGGATGAGCGTGGGTGTGGGTGTGGGTGTGGGTGTGGGTGTGGGTGTGGGTGTGGGTGTGGGTGTGGGTGTGGTGGAAACAGGGAGGTATTGTGGGGCTCGTGAAGTGTGGAGCGCTCGTGACAGTCCTCGCCATGCTGCGTTCCTGTTGGTCTCCCTGGCCTGCCTGGGGGCACTGCGCACCATCCTTGACATTCCATACCATGGTGCTATCGTCACCCGCAGAGGAGGTCCGGGTGGTGGGCGGCAGCGGCGCCGGCGCCGCGCTGGGCCGGGCGGCGCGGGCGCTGCAAGCGGCGCAGCGCATGGTGAGTCCTCGCCTCGTCCCGTCAACAGCAGCAGCAGCAGTAGCAGTAGCAGCAGCAGTAGTAGCAGTAGCAGTGCCATGATACACCGTGAAGTCGCTGCTACAGTGGCACTCCCTGGGCTCACACCTGCTGCTGTGCTCAAGCACCTGCACATGTGGCATGCTACGCCCTGTATCACTGCATGCCGTGCTACGCTCTCGCTCCAAGCTCTCGCTCCCTGGACTACTTCATGGGCTCTGTTGTTTGCTGACGCCGCGCATCTTTCACCCCTTCCTCCCTCCCTCCCTCCCTCCTCTGTCCTTAGGCGGCGATGCGTGGCGCTGGCCCCGGCGGCGGCCCCAGCATATGGATCACAACAGGCGCCAAGCAGCGCGGCGGTACCACCTTCGACGACATTGCGCGCAGGGCCAAGGAGCAACGGGAAGCCGGGCGGGTGAGAAGGGGCGGGCAGGACAGACAGGGGCGAGGAGCAGCCGGCAAAACGCAGGGGCAAGGGGTGCGTAGCGGCTGGAGAAACAAGGGGTGTCAGCTTTGTACAGCTGGAAAATGGGCTGAGCCCCAATACAGTCATGGGGTGGGTGGCTGCTTCAAGGAAATGAGCGTTGGGCCCATGCTGACGATGCGCGAGCTCGGGGCTTAGGACTCGGTCAGCAAGGCACGCGTGCCTGAATCCCACACGCCCACACCCACGCGAGTCAAGGGGCCCCTTGCCACCAAGTCCAAGCATTTTGTAGCCCTCTACTGCACTGCAGACGTCCCCGATGCCCGACATTCCTCGGGCTAGGCGCGGGGTGGGAGCGACCTCGGGGCTCCTCGGCAAGCAATGGCTCCGCAAGTTGCCACAAACTGGCGCGTTAGTTCCCCGCGTTGCTTGCCGCCAACATAGATTGCTTTATAGACCCTATAAGCGCGGGCGTAGGTGACTATCCTCGCGACCTCGCGAAAGTCAATGGTCCATGGACGCGCAAAGGCACTTCTTGCTCCACCCGAATTTTCCCTGCCGCCTATTTACATGAAATAGACAATAGCAAATACTAATACGTGGCAGTCGCGGTTTGTGCCAGTATGATACTTTTTGCCGACGCAGCCACGCACGCACGCACGGACAGGGGTGTTTTGGGGGGGCTTCGCCCCCCCCTGGAACGCTTCGCTGGGGGGGCTCAGCCCAAAAAACGCTGTATACAGTATAATGTGAATGCGGTGCCTTTTAGAGGGGCCCCTCGCTTGTAACAACACGCAGTCACCCTTTTGCGCGGCCTGCATGCATGCATGCCCTGTTGTGCGCACTGCTCCTCGCAGGGCGGCCATGCACGGCGGGCCAACGAAATGTCCCCCGGAGCCTCCGGCCCTGCGGCGGCCCGCCCCAACGGCGGCGGCGCCGTGCCGTCTGAGCTCCCGCCCGCCGCCGGGTCCTCAGGGGCTCCGGGGCTCAAGGGAGCCTCGGCGGCCGCGGCCACCGAGACCATGCGCCGAAGCAGCATCAACGGCATGGGGAGTCCCACGGTGCTGCCTGCGGTGATGGACACGAAGGGCAAGAGCCCTAGCGTGCACGCCAAGCTGTCTGGGACTGCACGCAGGCAGGCTATGTAGCGGTTTGATTGCGTCCTGTTGTGTAGAGCACTACTATGCCAGTCTTGTCGACAAAAGTGGGCTTGACCAAGACGATTATCGCTATTCGCGGGTGGGGGACGCATTCTGACGTGGAGGGGTTGAGCGCAGGAAGCGCAGGTTTGGCAGGTGCGCAGGCGCGCAAACAGCTGATTGGCTTTGCAGTGCGGGGCGTCAGCGACGGGGAATGAAACATAAATTGGTTGGGCTGCTGATGGCAGTCTTTATTGGATTGTTATAAGCGTGGTCGGCATGAAGGGACTGAGAGACTGGAGCTTGGTGCAGGCACGGATTCGGGCGGTTTGGAGTTTTGCAAGGATTGTATGGGCATCCGGGTAGGAGTGAGGCAAGGAGTGAGGTACTTCAACGCAGTTGCTGGTTCAAAGGTTTGTTGGCCACTTTTAGGTGGGCCAAGCATTTGAGGTAGTGCGGGAGGAAGGACACAATGTTCCGCTACACACATGTATGCGGCGCGCCGTTGAGCGCGCGGGGTGGTGTGGCACGGTGGTGTGGAAATGAGAACCGGAACGATGAACCGGAACGTCGGCCTGAAGGCGGGTAAATGTATGCTCGTTACACTCTTCAGATTCAACTAAATACATACGGGTAACTCACTGAAGCAGTTCGTGCGGGGCTGTCAACACCTGCCAGGGCTTGCCATGCCAAGCTGCTTGACGACTCGATATAATCGGCAACGTCATGATACTTTGACTTCTTCAACTCTTGAAAGGAATCTTTTGCGCAGCTGTAATTGCGAAGCGGGGCCAACAAAATGAGCAGCCTGGAGCAAGGACGGGGGCAGGGTGGGCCAGCAAACGCTTAATATCTAAATTAAAGCTCCACTGTAAGCTTATGGCTTGAGCTGTTGCGCGAGAACGGGTGTTTCCATCACTCCATATCGAATTTCAGGCAATCGCATGCTCTTCTTCTTGGGCTTGGGTGCCCCACATAGCATGCACGTATTATGCATCCAGGGCCTGAAAAGCTCGGCTCCTCGCAGTGTGACGCCAGGGCCCACGCTTCCGACCCACGCCCCACTCCACCCCAGGTTCCGCCCGCACCGCATCCTTCCTGAGACATGCACCAGGACCAGCGCTTCAGGCAGCAGCCGGCGCCGCAGCCGCTACAACTGCTGCTTGCGCTACATGTCCTTCTGCTGTCGCACTTGGAAGTGGCCGCGTCAGCGGAAGGGGCGGCCGCGGGGGCGGCGGAGCAGGCGGTCGCAGGAGCAGCGGTCGCTGCAACAGCGCCTGTTCCCCTCGCAGCTCTAGAGGTGCCGGTGGGAAAACCCAACGTCACGCGGAGCGAATGGAACGCATTCCTGCGGTACGTGTGCACATGCGTGGGGATGGCCCCGTGCGTGCTTCGCCCCAAGACCTGCTCACGCACGTCCCCAACTGCCGCGATGCGCATCGCTCCCATCGCGCACCGCGCTTGATTGCGCGCAGAGACAATCTCGAAGCAGACCTGGCGCCCTGGCGGCTGCGCTCGGAGCGGGCGCTGGCAGCTGCGGCGGGTCCGCGGCCGCCGCCGCCACCTCTTGCCGCCGCCCATGAGCACCAGGAGCATGGGGGGCAGCGGCCGCGGCAGCCGTTCCTGCTGATGCGCGGGCCGCAGCGGCCGCAGCGGGGCGGGCTGCTAGCTAAATCCACGCTGCAGCTGCATGCGGAGCTCATGGCCCGGCTGGACCTGCCGTCGGTGGTCAAGGTGGTGCTCATCTACAATGTGGGTGCGGGTGCGGGTGAAGGTGCGGAAGCGGGTGCGGCTGCGGCTGCGGCTGCGGCTGCGGCTGCAGGCACAGGCCGGAGAGGGCGCCGCGTGCTCTGCTTGCTGTGGTGCCGCCCGCGGCCTGGGCCCAGCGAGCGGTGTGACTGCCTCAAGATAGACGCGCTGGCTGGCCGCCGTACTACGGTAGTGACAACCTCATGTATGTGCCCAGGCGGCCAAGTGCTTCCGCTGCTGCTGCTGCTGTCCCCCTCCACAGAACACCTTCTACTTTCCGCTGCGCACGGACGACGTCAAGAGCCGGGAGCTGCCCCTGCCCGTCAACATGCACGTGAGCCCTGATGAGCCGCGATGAGCCGTGATGAGCCCTGATGAGCCCTGATGGTCTTATGAATGGATGGGTGGGGGGCAGGTTACTGGGCGGCCGGGGGGCATGGCTTGCTGGGATGAGCTACGGATTGAGCCCACCGGGCGAGCCCACTTGCATCTCCGGCACACCCACGTGGCCGGGGCGTTTGCTGCTCGGCTCATGCATGTGGGACACGTCCGTGCAGGCTGCTGCGCTCTTTGTGGCCCGCCACCTTATTAGAGGCGGAGGCGGGAGGGCAAGGCGCCAGCCAGGAAAGAAAGCCATGCTACCCCCATATGACTCCAGCTAGTCTAGCTGCTGCTTGGCCTGGACGCTGTGCCGCAGCACTCAAGCCGCACCCTGTGTGAGGCACTGTGTGAGGCTGAGGCCGAGTTGGCAGCAGTAGCCCCTGCTGAGAGCGGCAGCCGCCATGTGTGGCCGTGCCTCACACAGTGTGGCGTCACCGCCGCATTGCCCTTCAGATGACCACTTTCGTGTCGCGGCTTCAAGAGCTAATGGACGACGGAAAGCTGCGGCTGCCCAACGTGCTGTTCGTACTCAACGTAGACGACAACGAGTGAGTCTTATATAATGATATAATCTTATGATGTTGCTATCATTGCTTGGAGGCAGCGGCCTCAGAGGACACCGGTGCGTCGTGAAACTGCTTGTGTTTGTATGTGCCTCCCTCAACCTCCTCCTCGCAAGCTCCTGCCCACCCACCCGCTTGCGTGGGCGCCTGCACACACGACCGCCCCCTGCCACACACGCATGCCGTACCCGAAATCTGTCCGCAGCATGACACCGTGTGCTATCTAACACTGTCCCCCGCCGCAGCATGCGCATGTGCGCGCCCGCGCACAACTGCTCCGCGCCGCTGCTGAGCCTGATTAAGACCACCAGCGGCCCCGGCGGCACCGGCGGCGGCACGGACACGGACGTGCTGCTGCCCCAGCTCATGTTCAGCAGCGGCGGCGCCATGTTCTTCCACCCCTGGCACCTGAAGCGGGACGTGGGTGCGTGCCGCCGGCGTGCGGGCTAGCTGCTGTGGGAGTGGGGAGTGCGCGCGGGCGCAGGGGACAGAGTGGGGTAGCTGCACTCACTCCGGAAATCGAATATGGGGGGGAGAGAACGTGTGGGTGTGGACATGGGCGCAGTCACACGGGGGCAGCCAGCCGGGCAACTGCATTCCACCCCCTACTTTGGGCTAGTGTTTACACTTTCCCCGCTCCTTCCTTCCCTTCCCCCTTCTCGTCAATACCAAACATGCACGAAACTGCCCCCCTTGCTTTATGGAATGACTACCACACACGCACACACACACTACCACGCCTGCACGCAGCCTTTTTCCGCGGCATGCCCTACTGCAGCTTCGCCTGGTGGCGCAAGTTCCCGCCGGAGCTGTGTGACAACCCCTGCCCCCGCGCCTACCTGGCCTACCGCAGCTATGCGGACCAGAAGGTGAGGGCGGGGTGGGGGCCTGGGGGCTGGGCGGGGGAGGTCGTTTGGCGTGAAGCACGATCACACGGTGCCAATGCCGAAGAGGTGTTAGATCAACGTGCCGTACCGCGAGCGAGGTCGATCCACGGAAGATGGGTGCGAACTGGGCAACACACCGTATGTGTGGGAAAACCTGTTTGAGCCGTTTGTATGCTCTATCTGTAGTGTAGGCGCGGACGTGCTCAAACGCCCGTTGCCAGATGCCTGCCGAACGGAGGAGATGCGCCGTTGTTGTACGTGTTGTGCTGTGTGATGTGTAATGTGTGATGTTTACGCTGTGCGATGGGTCGTGTCGACGTGTCCATGCCCATGTGCCCATGCACACACACGCAAACACACCCAGGCCGGCCGCGGATTCTCCTACCTGGACGTGGCGCTGGCCGACCCCCTGGGAGAGAATTTCACGGTGAGCATCAGGGGAGGAGAGAGAGGGAGGGAGAGAAGGGGGGAGAGAGAGGGGTGGAGTACACGCTGAGCTCGAAGGGCGTGGGGGCGCAGTGCAACGTGGCCCGTCGGTCCCAGCTACCCAGGCAGCCGCAGCAGCCGCAGCAGCCGCAGCAGCCGCAGTGCAGGGCCGCACCTTGTCCCCTGACGTGTGCCGCCTCCGTCCCTCCCTCCCTCCACCCGCCCGCCTGCCCCACGCCCCCGCCCTGTACCCTGCCCCCTCGGCCCCTCCCCGTCGCGCACACATGCACACGTGCGGGCCCCCACCCCGACTTCGCATTGCTTAAGTTGGGAGTTGGGAGTTGGGAGAATTTAAATGAAGTGTTACCCCGCCGCCCGCCCCGCCCCGCGCCCCCCTGGCAGTGCATTCCCGACCCGCCGCCGCCCGCCGCCCGTGTGCCGCTGGCGGCGCACGCCCAGGCGCGCTACCTGCTGCACCTGGAGGGATACAGCGCCTCCAGCCGCCTGGCGCAGGTGCGGTGCAGTGGGCGGGGGTGGGAGCGGGGGTGGGAGCGGGGGTGGGAGTGAACGTGATACTGGGGCGGCTGTGGGATAAGGATGGGGGGAATCAGGATAGGATAGCGGCGTGTGCGTCTAGATGAGCGTTGCATGGAAATAGGTATGGGCTCGAGGATGAGGATGGGGGGTGCGTATCGATGACTGTTGTTGCATGTGATTATGAGGTGCTCCGCCACCCCGTGCCGCCGCTGCTGCCAACCCGTCGGTCCTGACTGCTCGACTGCCCCAGCGCCCGCGGCAACATCTGTCTGTCTCCCTGCACACGCCCATCATCGCCCGGCCAAATACGGCTGTGTTCAGTAGCTCGCGCAAAAGGCGGCGCTTCCCAGCTGCAGCGCAGTCGTGTTAGCACATTGTTTCTCAGTAACCCCATCATTTCCGCACACGCCCACACGCACACGCCCACACACACACAGCTGCTGCACATCAACTCGCTGGTGCTGCTGCAGCGGCAGCCCTTTCTGGAATACTACTATAGGTGGGGCTGGGGCTGGGGGTGGGGGCGGGGGTGGGGAGGTTCATCCCAACTGGTGCTAGGCGTGTGGCTAGGCCTGGTGCTAGGCTCGGGACGTGGTGTGCGCCTGATCAAAAGTCGGGTGGGCCGCACCCACAAGTCACAACGCATGTGGGACATGCCGGGGTCAGACCGTGCGTCAATCGCCCAGTGGGGAGTTACAGGCATTTGCAGGTAAGTATGACTACCGGGGTCGCCGCGGAGCTCGGTACTTCCAGGTAGGTATCGGTAAGTAACTCTGGGCGGCTGAAGGGCGATTCGTTTCGTTTCTGACACAAGTCACCGCGTGACGCCACCATTCGAGGCCCGAGTGCAAGTGCGAGTGCCCTCTCATCAAGCCGCCAACCGCACACAGGTCCTTGCTTCCCAACGTGCATTACGTGCCGTTTTGGAACACGACCTCCCGGCTGATCGATGACGTATATGACGTTATCGACGTAAGTGACTGACTGACATGAGAGAGCGTGCTCCGGTGCGGGCCGGTGCGGGGCTATGGTAAACAGCGTCCAGGCGTGGGCGCGGAACGAACGAGCCGGCAGGGGGCGGGGTTGAGTCATCCATGGAATGGCATGGCGCAAAATGAAAGAGTGTTTGGCGGGCGCCGCGTGCAAGCTTGGGGCCCGGCATACCGGTATGGGCCCATTGTGATGTGCCGCAGGCGCGCAGTCGGCCGCTGCTCCGGTGGACACTGACAGATTTGTTCTATCAATAAGACATCTGCCTGCTACTGCCGCTGCGTGCTGCTGCTACTGCTGACTGGGCACACACAGGAGATGCGGGCGAGGGAAAAGGACGACCCCACCTCCATCCAGCGCATCATCCTGGAGGCGAACACCTTTGCCGTAAAGTGCGTCCTTGCTTGCTTGCACGATACCGGTAGTCGAAGCTGCATGAACTACTGTAACTTTGTTTGGCATGATTAGTCGCTTCTGGAGACGCCTGTGACCGCTGGGGCAGCTGCCAACGGTGTCGCCGGGCTTGTAGGCGTGCTGCCAGTTACTACTGCCTGCGCGCCACACACACACACACTTGCGGTTCCCATGGCCCCGTTCTGCACACCTGATTATTATTATTGCCGTGGGCATGCGTAATAAATACCAGGAGTGCTGCACACACGTGTCCTATGCCCCTTGATACACCTGACCCAGCATCCTCTTGTTTCCCTACCACGCAGGTTCCTGAGCCTAGGGGCGCAGGTACGGTACATTAAGGAGGCGCTGCTGCGGTACAAGTCCCTGTTTGCCGATATGGACGAGTTCATTGCGGGCATGGTGGAAGACATGCGCGCGCGTGGGTTTGTAATATAAGATAGGAAAGGAGTCGGCGGCGGAGGTGGATGGAGCGCTGCTGGGGCCCAGGCAGGCAGGGGAGCGTGCGTCTATGAGAGGAGGGGCGAGCGGAGGAGGAGGAGGAGGACAAGGCACAGAGTGTGAGAGCTGTGTCTATTGACTGGCGGTCAGAACGTCGGATGCGGGTTGGGTCCGGTGGTGGGTGGGGTGAACTGGCAAACTGGATTTGCTCAATATATATATATATATATATATTGAGCATATATATATATATTGAGCATATATACATATATATATATATATATATATATATATCAGTGGCTCGGAGGGCGTGGCTCGCATTCGCATTCGGTATCAGCAGCAGCCGGCAAGGTTGTGTGGGCAGGTTGAGACCTGCTTTTGTCTAGGTTGCGGTGTTTGCTTGCAAGCGTTCGATTTTTTGGCTAATGGATTTGCCGGATGTTTCTGAATTTTGTGTTGGTGTACTTACGCTTGATAGCTGGATGCAACTAGATGTATGGCGGGCGGTGCCTGTACAAACCGACCCCAGCTTTGTCTGGGAGATGAGGCGTTTGGGAACCTTCGGCCTCAGACTAGTGCGCGTGGTGTGGGCTCAGCCTACCTTTTGGGCTGAGCCCCCCAGCGAAGCATCCCAAGGGGGGGGGGGGGCACCGTGGAAGGGCACCCCTGTCGTGCGTGCGTGGCTGCGTCGGCAAAACATATCATGCTGGCGCAAACCGCGACTGCTAACGTATTATTATCTGCTATTGCCTATTGCATGTAAATAGGCGGCAGGCAAAATTCGGGCGGAGCGAGAAGTGCCTTCGCGCGTCCGTGGACAAATGACTCTCGCGAGGTCGCGCGGATAGTCACCTACGCCCGCGTTTATAGGGCTTATAAAGCAAAATATGTTGGCTACAAGCACCGCGGGGAACTAAGGCGCGAGTTTGTGGCAATTTGCGGAGCCATGTCTGTCGCCCCTCCTGAAATGCCGAGGAGCCCCGAGGGTCGCTCCCACCCCGTGCCTAGCCTGAGGAGTGTCGGGCATCGGGGAGGTTTGGAGGGCGGTAGAGGGCTACACGTGCTTGGGATTGGTAGCAAGGGGACCCTCGACTCGCGTGGATGGCGTGTGGGATTCACGCACGCGTGCCTTGTGCTGGCCGAGTCCTGAGACCCAAGCTTGCGCATCGTCGGTATGGGTGATGGGTCTTAAACTCATTCCCTTGAAGCAGCCACCCACCCGGTGACTGTATTCCAGCTGTACAAAGCTGACACCGCTTGTTCCCGCATGGAGGACCAGCTTTCTTGTCGATTCATCTACATACGTTTCCTATTGCCTGTTGCAAGCACGTAGGCTGGCTGGCCTGACTACATGGGACTCTATCAACGCCGGGGTGAAACGGCATTTGGGAGATCTGCAGACCTCACGCACACGGCACTGATTTCTGCATTGTATGTTGATCATTCTCTATCTATGGTGTGCACACAGGTGCTTGAGCAGACTGCCCAGCGACTGGCGGGTGGCAGGCCCAAGGAGGAGGTAATTGTTGGCTGGGGCAACGCCAACACTGGCTATGGCGGCGGCATCAGCAGGCCGGGGCGGGGCCCAAACCGGGCATTGCTGCGGCTGCTAGTGGACAAGTACGCGCATCTGGTGGTGTACGTGGATGAGTACTACACCAGCCAGGCACGTGGACTGGGGGCCAGGGGTCGGGGGCACCAGGATCGCATTTTGGTTCCCCGGGGCTTGAGGCTTGATGATACACACGAATAACCGCTAGCGTGACCCTGCCTGGCTACATTCCCCCTCAGGTGTGCGCGAACTGCGGGCGGCGCGTGCTCAACAACGGGCGGCGTTGCCTGCAGGTGGTGATTCCGTTTGGTGGCTCGCGGGCCCATGACGTCCAAGTGTGCCAGCACTGCGGGACTGTGTGGGTAAGTCAGCAGCAGTGGTTGCCTGGACAAGGAACTCCTTGGTGGTGGTTTGCTGAGCAGAAACGCCATTGCAGTATCCCTAATGAACGCCTAAAACATGAGCGATACCCTATCTTTGCGAAATGCCCCCGCCCCTCAAGGGCCGCGACGCCAACTCGGCAACGAACATGCGGCACGCACTCATGGAGATGCTGCTGGGCAATGAGCGCCCTGCGGCGCTGCGGCCTGGTGGTGGTGGTGGCGGCCCGGGGCCTGGCGGCGGTGGCCCCGGCCCAAGTGGTCAAGGCCCAGGGCCTGGCGGCGGAAGCCCAGGGCCTGGCGGCGGCGCCCGCGGCCCCAGTGGCAGCGGCCCAGGGCCTGGTGGCGGCGGTGGCCCGGGGCCTGGCGGCGAGTGTGTGCATGTGCGGAGCGGAGGGGGCGGGCAAGGCCACATGGAGGAGGAGAGCGCGGAGCCGCCCAAAAAGCGGCGCCGGCACGCGGGCTAATATTGCTGGCCGGTGTCTGAGTTGGCGGTCCACGGGCGAGTGAGAGCACGTGATGTAGGCAGCATGAGTAGTGTGGCTGCTTAATCGTGCTGTGGCTTGACCGTCTGGATTAGCGACTGCGCACCCGGCTGGTAGTGCCTGCACAAACCGACCCCGGCTATGTCCGGGAGATGAGGTAGTTTCGAAACCTTCGGCCTCAGACGGTGGATGTGGTGCGGGATCAGCCCGCTTTTCCGTGCTTCACGGGGACCACCTCCCTTGTCACTGCATAGTCCGGGCTTCGGACACTGCCGGGAACTTGCCTTCTTGCCCCTTGCCAACTCCATGAACGCCGCGCTGGTGTTATGAGTGCTGGTTACAAGAAGGGGACAGTGTGAACACTGCCTCGGGCACAGGTGGCCAACCGCCACCCTGCTTGGCTGCCCACCCGACTCACAGCTGCGTAGGCGTGTCGAAGCTAAGCTAAACGCCCGCCAGAGCCACACCAGACACAGCATCACAAGACACGCGGCTCATAAGGCACCGCTACGCGAAGACCAAGTCGCAAACGTCATGGCAGCACACCGTCAAGCCAGCACAGTAGGCCCGAGGCCAGCTGCACGCCGCACGCCCCTCAAGGAGAAGGGGGCGGAGAAGCAGCGTCATACGGCAACACCACGTCAATGCGGTCGCCAGCCCCCCGCGACAGGAACACGTGCCCGGAGGGGACAGCATCCCAGCCACTAGGGCGCACGCCCAAGCTAGCAAACGCCTGCAACCGTCCCCAGAAATCAGCCACCACCTCCAGTCCAATAGCTAAAACACGGCGAGAAGGGAGCGGGGCCTCAGCAGGCAACCCTTGGCCGGCCATCACAACCCGCTGCCGCCCCATGTCCATAGCAGACAACGCAGCCAGACACACCACATCCCAGACCGGCGGCGCCAGACCCGGCGGCGGCCGCACCAGCCACAAGGCAGCCCGAGTAAACACGCCTAGCGAGTCTTCGGGAAGCGCCCCCATCGCCATACCCATGGACTCACGCAGGCCACGGGCGACCACACAGTCCCAGTAATAATGCCGCCGATCCCCAAACGTCATATCCGCACCACATGCCTGGCACACGTGGACGTGTTATGCCGAATCTGCGACCGTGTGACACCACTGCGTCCCGCCAACCGCACAATCAACCGTGGTGGCACGTCTTGAAGCCACACGATATAGAATGGTTGATGACTCACATCAGCAAACATTGGCGTCGCCCCCAGCCCTATCCATGTATGCATTCGTCAACTCTTCAAACGTCAAATGCAAAGCGTACTTAGCTGTGCGCACTCTGTGCAGTGCGCCGTCCCGTTTGCGAGTCGCCAAAGCGATGACCAAGCACTTCAGCCAGCAGCGGGTTCGCTTCCCTTGCGTGGTGCGCAAGGCACGCTCCGTATTTCATTGAGTGCCACCACGCACATCTTCCCACGCCACGACATCACCACACGCCCACACACCAAGCATGCCATACGAGCCCCCCACATGGCCCATATTCAATCCTGCTCATGCAAAAGCGGCGCATCCGAAGCGGCCTCCTGTACTCCGAGCCCGTAGAAGGTGCCGTCTACGAAAGCGGCTCAAGCGGTGTCAAGAATTGCCATCAGCATGCCACATGGAGCAGGTCTTGCCATCATGCCACTGATCGCGTTCAAGGTCAGTCAGGGTGGACGCATCATCATACTTGGCCATCCAGCACAAGGACACGGATGCGAAGTGAGTGGCATCACTGCTAAGAATATATACTTGACAAGCTGCTTTCTCAGTGCAGACAGACATTTGGCGCCCAGGGTCGCATCGAGCACAGGATGAATCTATACAACCCCCCAGGTGCACATTATCCCATACACCCGGCGGGCGGCCCCCCGGGCCCTCCCCGCGCCTCAGTCCGGTTTTTCCTAATATTTTACTTATGGTATAGGACACATAATGATAAGAATAAGCTCCCGTCATGGGCAGGGGTGGCTCAGCCCACCACACCCTGGCATCACCACCACATGCATGCTAACACAGGCTTAAACCTGGTGGTGACGCAGGCGGCGGTGCACCGCTGCCTGCTGCCGCTCCTGCTGCATGCCTGCTGCCACCACCACCTCCTCCTCCTCCTCCGTGGCCTCGTCGCTCAGCGGCAGCAGCTGCTGCTGCTGCTCCACAAGCGGCAGGGCGCGCTCCAGAGCCACGCGCCGGCGGCCGCTGGAGCTGCTCGTGTCTCCGTTCATGTAGATGTACAGGTTGGAGGGCGGCTGCACCCACTGCACAGCGCCTGCAGCAGCGAGGAAGGGGCGCCGCATGAAACGAGCGGTGGTAAGTACGGTAACGCGCATGCGGTGAAGACGCATGCAGGCACACGTGCACAGAACAGGTTGGGGACCATAGATTTAGATCCAGAACACAACCAAGCAGAAGCAGCAGGTTCCGGCCCCACACACATCCAGCATACACGGTTTGAACAAGTCACGTAGCTGTCGGGGGCGCCACAGCGCACCTGGGTTGCTGGAGGGCAGCGCGGACGTCCTGAAGCCGTAGTTGTTGGCGGCGCTATCGTAGGAGCCTGCCTGCTTGATGAGCAGGCAGGTGGTCGCGACGGCGGTGTTGGGGTTGGCGCTGACGGTCTGCGGGAACGGGGTGAGGGCAGAGGGGCAAACCAGGGGCGGGCGCGAAGTGCACGGGGCGTCAGGGACATGTTCGTTTTACGCAGCGGGGGTGGGGGCACCGCGGTAGCGCACGCTGCTGCCCGGCAAGCCCAGCTACTATGACCCTGGGTGGCAGCAACACACCGACACACATCGACACGCACCGGTCCCCAGCCCGGTCCTCACAACCACCCACACGGTCATGCCTTTACGGACGCACCCTCTCCCCCTCCCCGGCTGCCGCACCCGTGCACCCTCCGCCATCGCTCCGACCGCGCGCCCGTCCCATTGGGGTGCGCGCTCTTTCATGCGCGCGTCCCCTTGCTCTATGGGTTCTGGGTTTCGCAACGGTCGGTTGGCTTTTGGTTTCTGGAATGAACTACTCCCCCTCATCCCCCTCATCCCCCTCACCCCCCTCACCTGATAGTCCCTGCCCACGAACAGCCAGTCCATGAGCAGGCACTTGCCGCTGACCGTGGTCATGAAGTAGGTGCAGTAGCGGTCCACGTAGCACTGCGCGGCGCAGTCGGCGGCGCTGTACACGGTGAAGGGCTGGTACAGCAGCAGCCCGGGCAGCACCGTGTTCTTCAGGCACTGCCAGGGACCTGTTTGGTTTCGGTTCGAGGGTTGGTTGGTGTGGTTGGTTGGTTGTAGTCGAGGGGCGCCGTGCTGGTGCCAGACAGCCAGACCATTGCCAGAGTAACTGCCGTACCACCACCGCCACCACCATGGCGACATGCATGGACGCACCGTTGTTGGCAGCCACCAGGCAGGACCGCTCCACGCTGCCGTCGTAGCCGTTCTTGCCGGCCTTGGTGCTGACCAGCGCCTTGGAGCGCAGCAGGCACTGACGCGAGCCAGCCTTGTACACGCCCACCTCGCAGCCAGAGGTGGAGGCGCAGGCGCTCTGCAGCAGGTGGGGCAGGAGTTGGGGGGGGTTGGGAACGGCGGGGCGTGCGGAGCCGGGGCCGCGGGCAGGGCGAAGCGAGACAAGCAAGCGTGGCGAAACGTGTGGCGAAACGTAGGGGAAAGCAGGCGAGGTGCGCAACAATTCGACGCACGGGACAAGGGTTTGTTTCTTCCACCTTGATTCTTACCTTGCACGCGTCCGCTGACGCGACGTTGCTGACGGTCTTTATGTCCTGGCCCGAGATGTCAGTGTACTCGAAGCAGCCCCAAACGAAGCCCGACACCTCTGCTTGAGGTTGCGGTGCGGTGTAAACAACAACAACAACAGCAGCGCCAGGATCAATAGATAGGAGGACCAGCAGGTAGCAAAGGCGCTGACTGGTAGCGAGGCAGACTCGAGACCCGCGCATCCTGCTACTCATGAAGCCCGCACAGCGAGGCGTGCCGTGCCACACCCCGGCCGTGCCAACCCCATGCATTGGGTTCCCGCGTCGTTTAGTTTGGGCTGGTAACCACAAACCCCCCGCCGCTATACCTAATACCTCACCTGTGGTGGAAGTGTCCTCCTCGTATGCGTAGTAGCAGCTGGAGTCGTTTTCGTCGTAGCTGCGGTGGGGATTGAGCAGGTGTGAGGGCGGGTAGGTAGGCGAGAGACACGCAGTGAGGTTCCGGTGAGAACTCTCCAGCTGGGCGGCAAGCGCCATCAGGAGGGGGCGAGGTCAGCAGGCAATCATGGTGGCCACCAATCAACAGGAGCAACACAAGACATGCCGCACGGGCTGCTGCACGCGGCCCAGGCCATGACGCAAACTCGGGCACAACCCTCCGTTGGGTGGGGGGAGAGGGCCCCAATAACCAAGGGCACGCACCAAGGGTCCAACGAAGGAGGCGGTGCGTTGGAGTGGTCAGGGCCAGGGCCGCCGTCGTTGTCATCCTCAGGGCCGGGGGGCGGGTAGGCCTCCGGCGGGGGCTCGGACTCGGGCGGGGGCGGGCGCTTGCGGCCACCAGAGGGCTTGGGGGAGGGGTTGGGTGACGGGCTGGGCGAAGGAGAAGGCGACGGCTTGGGAACAGGCTTGGGTGGTGGAGAGGGCGAGGGAGAAGGCGAGGGCTTCGGCGAGGGGCTGGGCGCAGGCGAGGGCTTCGGCGAGGGGTTGGGCGCCGGCGAGGGCTTGGGACTGCGAGCACGACATTGAAAGGTTCGGTGTCAGCAGGCTTGTTACATACCGCCAGGCGCGATACTTAGAAGCAAGTACAACAGAAGATAGTGAGATCCATACGCCAGAGCGTTGGCGGGTAGCAGACTAGCCCAGTAGATGCTGCTACAAAACAAGTGAGTCTGTTGCGACACGGCACTCACGACTCGGGGGTGGGCGTCTTGCACTCCGAGGCGCTGGAGGTGTAGCGACACACATGCACCACCATCTTGGTGCCAGACTCAATCAAGCCTGCAAGGCACCAGCAGGGCAGCAGGCTGCTGTCAGCGTGGGCACACCGAACCGCCAGACTCAGCCACACGACGACTGATGACTGACCTGATGATAGTGACGGCGCATCCTTGGCGCAAACGTGACGCCCACATGCCGTGCTGGCACGCTACGCTGCTGTCAACGTACCTTAATGTATGGCAAGCGTACCCAACACGGCCCCAGCTGCAGCACCCCCACCCCCACACCCCCACCCCGGCACCCCCACCCCGGCACCCCCACCCCGGCACCCCCACCCCACTGCGCTACCACCACTCACTGGCGGCGCGGATCAGCAGCTTGTAAGCGGACAAGTCCACCGCCTGCTTCTCGCCAATGGTGCGCAGGATGGAAACGCGCGGGTCGCCGCGGGCGGAGAACACGTTGTCGATGTTCTTGTTCAGCTCGTGCACAGACACCTGCGGTAGTCACGGTTGCGGTTGCGGTTGCGGTTGCGGTTGAGGTCACGTCGCGGTTGTGGTGATAGCGTGAGGCGGCATTCACTGTGTGTGCAGGCAAGGAGCGCGTGCGTGGAGCGCGTGTGGTTGGATAGCCTGCTTTGCCGAGTACATACACGACATCCAGCCACCTCCAGCCGCGTCCGGGACAGCCGCATGCGCACAGCATCCGCCGGCGGACGTGTTTTGTTACCGGTGCTCGTGTTTACCCATGCTACGTGCCCGCCGTGTTTACCCAGTTATCGCCCACCAGCCCCCCCCCTCTCCCCTCTCCCCTCCCCCCCTCCTCGCTTCTGGTTCCTGAATGAACTATCCCCCCTGCCCCCTGCCCCCTCCCCCTGTGCCTACCTGGTCCTTGAAGCTGTCCAGCAGCGCCACATCGCCCTTGGAGGCGCCGCGCAGCGCCAGATACACATTCCTGTTTGGGATGAAGAGGAAGAGGAGGGGAAAGAGTTGAGCGAAAGTTGAGGTGGTTTGGCGGGGTACCAGCTGCAGCTTGGAAGCAACCACAGTCAGTAAAGTAACAACGAGATCAGCCCGCATACATGCGCTGCTCGAGCACCGCGCCGTCAGAGTGCAGACCTCTCAACTGCCCGCAGCACCGCCCACCGTACCCTCCCTCTTTCAAGCAAGGCGCCCCAGCCTTGCCAACCCGTCGTAGGCATGTCCCTGCTTCCCCCTCCGCTCCCTGGCTGGTTTCGGGTTCAGGGTCTATGGAATTTTGCTTGGTTTTGGATGAACTACCCCCCCCCCCCCCACACACACACGCCATCCCAATTGCACCACCACACTACTGCACCCACTTGGTGTAGGCAGCGCCCAGCCAGTCGGGTGTGAGCTTGAGCAGCGCCTTGTCCGGCCCCAGGTAGGTGGCTGGCAGCACGAACGTCTGGAAGGCGCCTGCGGGGGTCAGCGTGGCGGCGTTGAGGGGGCCGGGCGTGACCGTCGTGGCCCAGCCCAGGCGCCACAGCTCGGGCGCGGAGGGGCAGGAGTTGCCCTCGCCCATGGCGGTGCTGTAGTCCGCGTACTCAACGCCGTCCTGTGTACACGGTGTGTGTGTTTGTGGGGGGTAGTTGATTCCATGCCCAAGCGAAAAGACCCGAAGGTGTGTGTATGGAGCGCGTTGGTGCGTGGGGTGGTTTTTTTGGAAGGGGGGAGGTAGTGCTGGGTTGGGTGGATGGTGTGGTTGCCGGGCAGGGGGTCAAGGATACGGAATGGCTGTTGCAGGCAGGGCGGCGCGCCATGCAGCCGACTGGTGACCTCGAGGCCTGCTGGCCTAGTGGACAACGCCTAGGCCTACCAAAGGCTGCTTCCATTGATACATGAGCGCGCGCAGGAGATCGATCAACCGCAATCGTCTGACGTACGCCCGACGCCCATCTCCTGCTGCTCACCCGCCAGCCATGGTACAGGCCGAAGTTGTGGATAAACTCCTGCATCACCGTGCCCTTGCGGAAGATGCCCTGTCCGTGTATTTATTTCCATGACGCAAACCAAGATGTAAGCATAAAATCTTGCAGTTGCCGACTCTTTGAGCATGAATCCGCATTTTGCAACCACGAGCCCAGTCGCACACTATTACATACCGTAATAACGAACGGAACGGAATCTGGCTTACCTGGTTGTCGGGGCTGTACCAGGTCTGGGTGCCGGGCAGCTCCGCGAGCCCCACCCAGCCGCACGTGTCGCGTACGCCGGTGGGCAGCACATATGAATAGTGGGTGTAGCCGGCAACGGCGGCTGCAGGAGGGGCCAGCGCGAGTGGGTGTGGGGGCACGGGCAGGGGGAAGGGGATTCCATGAACTTAGATTAAGACGTGAATGTGTAGGCAGGCAGGCACGGTACAGCAGGTCTTGGCACGCCAGTGGGAAGGGGGTGCAGGAGGCGGGAGCGTACGTGGCCCGGTTACGGGTATGCCAGCAGTGGGCGGTCGGGGCTTAGCCCACGCTGCACGACCATGCTGCACGTGTTGCGTGGTGTTGATGCACGATCCGACGTCCAGTCTCAAGCACATTGCATGCCGCTGTTGACAGTCATTCGTTTACTCACTTGCGCCCAGCTGCTTGACGGCGGCGCTGTAGGCGGTGGAGGCGATGGTGTCCTCGTCGCAGCGCAGGATGCCGGCGTTGCAGGAAACGGCCGTGCCCACCACCTGCACGGATGTGCACACACACGTGGGTGTGTTCATTTTGTTTGCTTCTGCGTGTCTGTGTAAAAGGGGCTCGCCCGCTGGGCCCTCGGCGTTTTGGCCAGGAGTAACCCTGCTGAGGTCACTAGCGTGGTCAGGGGTTTGGCGCGGTCTCTCCGGTGGAATCCAGAGCAGGTGTGCGCTCTGGCAGGAGGTGCACGTGGTGGCGGCAGCGTGAAGCCTGGTATGCCTCGCTGTCGCAGGTTGTCCTGAGTACTAGACTCAAGGAGGCAACCATGTAAACCGTAGTTCTACACATATACACACACACACACACACACACACACACACACACACACACACACGCGGTACCGTCCAAGAAGTATTCGGTGCGTATCCGTCAGTAACTGCGAGCGATTGCGGGGATTCCTCTCCGTTTCCGTTTACCAACACACACACACACACACACACACACACACACACAGGTAACACGCGCAGCGAACGACGATCGATGGCGCGCCGTTGCCTATGCATGCTGCACGCACGGTGTCGACCCTTCCTCTCCTTGTGCTTTTCTAACACACACACACACACGTGTGCGCGCGCACACACACCGAGACACGGTTACATGACCGCCGGCAGGCACACAGGTTAAGCCGGCATGTACCGAGACACGGAAGCGATCAAGAGGTGGGTGAAGCGCTTCAGGGGCGGGGCAGCCCAGCGCGCTGCAATATACGCGTGCATCGCGGCCCATGTGGATTTGTGCATGCCGAACCCACACGCACCTTGAATGCCGTACGGTCGTACGTCATGGCGCCGTACGAGCAGTCATTGAAGTAGTCCATGTAGCCGCCGGGCGCGGTGAAGGCCTTGGTCACGTCCGCCACTGAGGCGCCCGATCGCGTGCAGGAGCCGGTGAGCGACATGACCATGACGAGCAGCTTGATGCTCACTCCCGTGGTCTGTTGTTGTTGTTGCAAGTGGTAGTGGTGGTGGTGGTGGGGTTGTTAGGTTCAGTAGTCGTGGACTGGGGGGGAACAAGGAATAGGTGCCAATGCTTGCTGGAATGAACTACCCCCACCCCCACCCACCCACCCACCCACCCACCCACCCACCCACCCACCCACCCACTCACTGCCGGACCCACCCACTGCCGGACGTACCTGCACCGGCGCGCTGGCCATCGTGAGCGCCGCCTCGGTCACGGTGCCGCACACGTAGGGCTGGTTCGCCACTGGCGTGCATTTCTGGGGTTTGTTGTTGGTTGTCGAGGTTGTAGAGGAAGGCGGGGGCGGTTGAGAATTCCAGGCCCATCCTCAATCGTAAGAGGCAGGAGGTAAGCCACGCTTGACAGGACAGCACGCCCGCCGGCCAATTGTGCTGTCTGCCCTCCACCCGCCAGACCACGCATGTCACATGAGTCCTGCTGTCGACGACACTCACCAGTGACACGCGGTTGCCGGCCGGGATGGGCAGCAGCTGCGCGTCAAGCGGCTGCCCTGCCGCCAGCCGATACACCGTGTTGGGGCTGGTCTTGAGCGTCCAGACCTCCGCGGCGTGCGTGGTCTTGTAGATGAGCTTTCCTTCAATTTTAATGGGCATGCCGCTGCCCGACTGGGAGGGGGAGGGGCTCCTTTTCGCAGCCGCCGGCCCTGTGGTTTGATAGTTTTCGTGCACACGGCAGGGGATGGGAATGTCTGTGCCAATCCCTACCATGCTACGTTCTATGCGTGTAATGCCGTGGCGGGTGAGCAAATTCTAGCGTTGCTAAGTACACACGCCTGGCATCCCCGTGAAAGCAGCGCAGGGAGCCCTATTGGACCCTTATGCTTTCGACCAAGGCCTAAGACCGCGCTGGTTGCACCTTGGCCCCATGCCAGCAGCAACAACGGAGATGGACCCTACCGGCATTGCCCTTTCCCTCCACGGCAGACGTGTCAGGCGCAGCCATCCCGCAGTCACCGGCGGGCTTCCGCTCCGGTGCCCTCACCTGCCACAGTCAGCGCCAGCACGGCACACAGGCCGGCTAGGAGCCCAAACGCACCACACCGAGGCCGCCCTTCCCGACACGCGCGTTGTGCCGAACGCCTGGCCATGATGACGGCCACGGGCGTCCTGTAGACGCGCGAGCCAAGGCCGAATTGCCAAATGTGTATGTGTCGAAAGCAATGGGCGGGGCGCAGGTTCGTAAGGCAAAACCTGTTGGGCACTGCCGTCATGGCGCTCACACGCATGGTGTACAATATGCTGAGTTGTCGTCCCTTTGTCACGCCGCTGCCGAGTTTTTACGCCACGACAGTGCGCACATGTGCCGGCGTGCTTTGCGGTAGGCATAGTCGCCTTCATCGTCATTTTAGTATATCAACGCTCGGTATCGCTTCTTGAGCGAAGATCGTTCGCTTCCGAGCACAGACCAGCGACATTTGCATGCTAACCCCAATACTTCTGCAAACCGACAATTCAGCAGCGACGATACATAGCTATCTCAACTCCCTTAAACATATTACTCTGGGCACAGCGGGCGCTGCCCTAAGCCCGCTGCCGACTCACCAGGTAAGGCTAGCTCCCGAGCGCTCCCTTCAAGCGCTTCAGAAATTAACGTTCCGAATCAAGTATGCAGGATACAGGTGCTCGCGCCGAGCTCAGTAATTCAGTGCCCACGGAAGCTGTGCCGGTTTCAGCGCTGCCTTCTGAGGCCCTTACATACTATGTGTCGAGTATGTGTCCGAACACGAAGAGGGCCGATGAACACGCAGTTCGGCCTGTGGACAGAAATCGCTCTTTATCATAAGCAGGGCTTCATCATGCCGCCGCAGGGTAGTCGTCTCGCGACTACCTGGAACCCGGGGCGCCCGCCAGCGAGGGTGGCGGGCGGGAGGTAAGGCTTATAAGACGTTTTATAAGACGTTTTAACCAGTATATTTACGATGCAGTGAAATTTGCATATTATCACATGCTTTGGTCCAGGCACAGGCGCTGCTTGCAGCGGCCCTCGGCTGCTGTCATCCGCAATCAATGCGGCGGTTTGTTGAAGGCTGCAGGCCCGCAGCCAGGGTGCGCAGCGCCCGGCCGCCTGGCCCAGCAGCGATGGGGAACCCCCCTGTCTGTCCGCCCTTACCTCCACCCACCAGGTGACGACATGGGCTGTTCATGTTATGACACAAACATAGATTGCGCATATGACACGATTTAGGCCATCCAGAGATTGCCTTGGTTACAGGAGGGACCTGCTCCATCCAGAGTGCAGAGTTATCAACATGCGCTAGTCCGTGTCCGAGCTCGTCGAATCAGACGTTTGCCGGTTTGCGGGGCCCACCTTGGGGCCAATCTCGCTGCCCGCCCCGGAGCCCTTTCTGAGATGACAGCTCTGCAGTGTATACTTACATGCGTTATCAACGAAGCACTGTGCGGCTCTGTCAGACTGTCACTGACAGGGCACTCGCAAGGCCATGCCTACCCTCTGCGCGCATGCAACCATTGACCCCACGTTCAGACACATAGCTAGCCCCCAAGACCCTCAGCCAGCTCCACTTGGCACGACAAGCCTTCCTCTAAACGTTTACCGTGCAGCCCTTCGACAAGGCAGGCCTCGCTCCATACACAGAAGCACCTTCAGCACTTGCCCTGACGCCGTTTCCATCCTGGTTTCGTGTTGTATCAAGCCGTACGGGTTCCCACCTCGCCACGCCGCAGCCGACTTCCGGGAGCAGCCAGCCCGAGGTGGCCTTGTTGCTCTTCGGACGCTCGGCCATCAATTCCTTCCGCCAACACCAAGTCCAGGTAATCATAGGCAGATTCACACTGGCGCAGCACCGCGCCCCCTGTCCAGTTGACGGGCAGACATCGCCAGAGACTCGGGGCAGCCATGAATGATGTAGCCGTCTTCACAGTACCCCCAGCAACTGCGGAGACACGAAATGCCGCCCGACCAGCGTCACCACCGATGCCGAGCCGTGGCACCATGCGGGTGCTGGTTCCACTCAGCCCCACACATATACTCGGCCAGGCACTAAACTCCCACGCACACAACCACATAGTATTTTAGCGCACATTAGCTGTCCAATCAGCACAACAAATACAGTGGACAAGGCGGCGCAAGGAATGTCTTCAGCTCTGGGGTGTTCAAGTGCCACCGCAACCAAACTGTTCAAGTGCTGCCAGCAGGTCATACTTTTTTACCACCGCCCGCTGCCTCCTGAGCAGCACTGGCGTCACGTTTATGGCACATGCTTACGTGTTACCCATGCGTGCAACCGCTAGCGTGGTATACGGATACCCTTGCATCCGCACACGGACCCAGGGCGTGTTTTAAGTAGCCTTGCACATCCACCACAGCTCCCCGTACACACACACAAGTAGGCATGGTACACGGCGGTGCCTTTTCAGTCCTGACGGAGACCTGACCTGCTCCAACCTGCCTAGGCACAACGCCTTTGGCAACAGCCGCAGCAGCAGGCAGAACACACCAGGAGATCCTGACCACACCGCGCCGAGCCAATAAGGGATGGTTGGTCCGCCGCATCCAAACGAACACGCACACAGTGGTGAACACCGCTACCAAGTCAAGTGACAACTGCTGAACACTCACGTTGTCGAGTCCAAGTCCAAACAGCTGCCACGTGCGCCGCTTGATCCACCGCCTCCTCGCCGAGACGCCACGTGACACACGGCAGGACAATGTGTCCTAGCTGTGTGCCACGACGTTAACGGTAGGCATGACGGCGTTCGCAGCTCAGCTCGGCCGAGCGAAAAGGATGCGCACGTGCGCCTGACAAACCAAACCAACCTGGCAAACAAACAAACGTTTTGCCTCATAACAGCCCGGGTACCGACAATGTCTACGTACCAACCATAATGGCAAGGTAACCAGGGTTCCACATCTCTTCTCCTCTTCCCTCGACTCGCTTGAAAGCAAAAGAGCGGCAATGTTGTCCTACACAATTGCCTATAACTTTCGGTGGCGTCCCCGGGGAACCGAATACCGTACACCGAGTGGTTCGCACCAGACCTTGACTCACCGCTCAACAAATGTGCGAGCCCCTCCTCTTTCTTCTTCTTCGGTTGTACCGCTCACACTTTAGCACACACACAACGTTCATACCTTGTGTGAGAATGCTGCGTTGAATCCTCGTTGTACTCACCGGCCGATATCCCTTAACTCACGATGCCGGCCATGGCCGCAGCGCCCACAATAGATACGTTTGCGTCACTCCACCACCGCCACAGGCACCCAAAGGCTGCCGTTCTATCGCCACAACGCCCGCCCGCCCGCCCGCAGGCACACACGTGACCGCTTCTGCCTCCCAGGTCAGGCCCGCCCGCCTTCATCCCTACTTCACCGGCGCCGGCTGCTCCCGCCGCTGCCGCTGCCGCCCGCGCCGGCGCCGCCCGTGCCTTCGCCCGTGCCGCCGCTGCCATCAAGGCTGTCCTCGTTGCCCAGGCCGCCAAGGATGCGGTCCGCGCCCGCGCCCATCAGCATCATGTCCACCGACGGCGAGGGGCAGGCCAGACCAAGCCCCGCCGCTGCCAGCGCACCTTGCTGCGGCTGCTGCTGTTGTGTCAGCAAGGCGCCTCCCCGCATGCCACCGGCCCCGGCCCCGGCCGCGGCGTCTGCAGCGGCTGCCGCCTCCTCACCCCCTTGCTGGCCCAGCTCAGGCGTCCGCAGGTCCTGCGATGAGGTTAAGGGCCACAGGAGGTAAGCAAAGCTGTCACGCTGGCAAGGCTGCGCGGGCATGTTTGCACAGGCACAGGCATGTTTATGCGCACAGCGCGCACCTCCTGAAGCAGCGTCCAGTCTTCAGACGCAGCGGCAGAGGCGGTGTGCAGGCCACCGCCGCTGCTAACGCCCCCAACGGGACTGCGTCCACGGCCGCTGGTCCCGCCGCTGCCGCTGCCGCCGGAGCCTGGCCGTGGCCGGCTGACGCCAGCAGCGGCCAAGCGGGGGCCGGCCTGCTGCTGAGCGCCCGCTTGATGGGGGCTGCCCGCTCCCACGTCACCTGCCGCCTGAGCTCGCTTCGGCCTCGCGCCGCCGGCAGAGCCGCTTGCGGGCCGCTTGACCACCGAGGGTTGACCCGCAGTTGCTGGGCCGCCCGCGGCGTCAGTCGCTGCGGCTCCACCTCCCGCCTGCCGCTGCGTTGGCGGCGCCTGCCGCTGCCGCTGCGCTGGGCGCCCTCGCTCTTGCTCGCGGCCTGCGGCGTCATCGCCCCGGCCGCCTGCCCCAGAATGAGGACGGCCGGCCGTGGTTCCGGCGTCTGCCGGTGTGGCATGCTGGGGCTCGGCGTCTGACGGCTTCTTCCTTTTGGCCGCCTGTGTTACAAGACGCATAAGGTGAACACGCGCTGAAGTCAATTCGTATGGAACGGCGTCATGGCCTTGCAATGTGGCAGCGCAGGACACTGCGCCTTCGCTAACGTCGCAAGTCACCTGGGTGCGCACCTGGCTTGCCCCGCCATCGCCACTTCCGGCTGCGCCGCCCGGCCCAGACCCCGGCAGGCCCGCCTGCGCCGCCACCTCCATGTCCGTCGCCGCCGCCTCCTCCTTCCTCTGCTTCGGCGGCTGCCGCTTGGCGCCGTCGCCCATGTTTCCGCGGCCAGTGCCGGGCCGCCTTGCGGCTGCTGCGGCGGCATCATCTTCGCCACCGTCCGCTTCAGGCTCCGTAGTATCGCCGCCGGACCCGGCGGCAGGGTCTCCTTCACCGCGCTGGACGCCGTCGCCAGCGATGACGTCGCCGCCCAGCTGGGGCATCCAACCGAACGCCTGAGGGGCCGTACCGCCGCCCTGCACCTGTATCGCCGCCTACACAGCCGGAATGCGAGAGCGGCAGGGCGCAGCGGTGGGTTGCATCGCGCTGTGTAGCTTAGTGCTTCAGGCAAATGCACCAATTCCAGTTCAGGCGACTTGTCGCTGATTGCGCACCAAGGAAGGGCTGAGCGTCAACGGGCTCTCACAAGCCCGCCCTACCTGCATCTGCTGCACTGCCGCAGCCGCAATCTGCGCCGCGTCCTGCTGGCGGATGCATTCCAGGATGGTGGCGGCGGCCGCCGTCGCCCCGTCGCCGGCGCTCTCGATGTGCTGCAGCCACTGGGTCAGGATGACGTTTTGGTCCTGTAAAAGCAAGAAAGCGGCGCCGGGCAAAGCAGGGGCGTGAGCGTGACAACGCTTGGGGAGCTGGCGCAAGCAGCCGGCACCGCCTTCGCATGCACACAGGCCGCAGCCTGTATTCACTTGCGCGCAGCCCCAGTCCGCGCCTTCGCCGCTCACCTCCATGGTCTTGGCTGTGGCCTCCACGCGCTCCACCTGCGACCGCAGCACCTCGTTGCGATTCGCCAGCACCCCCGTCTTTTTGCCAAGCTCCGCGCCCTCCGCCTCCCGCCGCAGGCGGCAGCGTCGCGCGCTCTCGCGGTTGCTCTCCTTGCGCCGCTCGCGCCGGTCCGCCGCCGAGCGCTTGCGGGAGCCGGTGCGGGAGGTGCCGCCGCCGCGGCCCGTGGTGGCAACGCTGGCGGGCCGCAGCGGCGCGGCCGCGCCCGTGGCGGCCGCGGAGAGCGCGTGGTGGTGCGCGACGGCTGCGGCCGAGCTCGGGGCAAATGTGGGTGCGAGCGAGCTCAGGTGGGCAGCGCTGGAGAGGCTGGAAGCATCCTGGAACTGCTGCAGTGCGGCCGCAGCGAGCGGATGCACGCACCCAGTGCTTTGCTCGGCGGCGGCAGCGGCTGCCGCAGCGGCGGCTGCCGCCGCAACCACTGCCGTGTGCTGTTGCTGCTGCGCCTGCGCCTGCAACTGGCGCTGCTGTTGCTGCTGAAGGCCCAGGAAGAGCAGAGCGGCCGCGGGCGTGAGAGCGCTCATGCCAGGCATGCCGGCCTGCGCGGCACCCAGGTCCATCGACGGCTGCGACTGCAGCAGCTGTTGTTGTTGCTGCTGCTGCTGTTGCTGTTGCTGCTGCAGCTGCTGCATTTGCGCTAGCAGCTGCGATGGCTGGGGGCTCGCGCGCGCCGAATCTGCCGGCGAGGGCGACGTGGAAGCTGACGTGTCATCGTCATCGTCATCATCCTCGTCTTCCACCTCCGTGTCCGTCTGCGACATGCTCTGTGAAGGAGAAGCCGGGGCCCCGCCGGGCCGCCCGCCGTCTGCTGCCGGCGTGGCGGCGTCAGGCAGCGCCGGCGGCGTGGAGCCGGCAGGCGTGTTGGGGCCGGCGAATCCCAGGTTGGGGTTGGAGGAGGAGGCCAGGAGCGCGCTCATGAAGGCCGGCGGCTGGTAGGAACCCAGGGGGCCCCCCGCGGCGGTGGTGGCCTGCAGGCGCTGCAGCGGGTGCGGCACTGCCAGCGGAATGGCCGGAACCGGCCGGATGGGCTGCTGTAGGGGCGGCGGGTGCTGCTGGGGCGCCTGCGGCTGCACCATGCCCTGGTCTAATGGCGGGCGGCCGCCGTTCGGCCTTGCCTGCAGGTCCTGTTCCTGCTCGAACTGCTCGGCCTCCGCCGTCTGCTGCATTGATGGCTGCTGCTGCTGCTGCTGCTGCTGGGATTGGGGCTGCTCTTGCGTCTGGGCAGCCTGCATCTGCTGCTGTTGCTGTTGCTGCACGCCGGCCACATCGTTGCCGCCCAGCGCTGCTGCACCCGCCTCCAGCCTCTCCTCCTCGCCGGGCCTCGCCTCCACGCCGCCCTCCAGGTCCTCGTTGGTGAACAGGCCCCCATAGTCGCCCGAGTAGCCGCCGCCATGCAGCTGCGGGCTGTCGGGCAGCGCTCCCGGACCGCCCCCGCCGGTTGCCGGCAACGTGCCGGACTGCGGCTCGGCAACCGGGTTCAGCGATCCAAAGCCCATGTACTCTTGCGGCTGCTGCTGCTGCTGTTGCTGTGGCTGCGGCACTGCCAGCCCTGGTCCGAGCTGTTGCTGCTGCTGCAACTGCTGCTGCTGGGCTGCGGCAGAAGCGGCCGCGGCGGCGGCAGCAGCCGCCAATGCCGCAGGATCCATACCAGCAGCGTACGCTGCCTGGCCCTGCAGCTGAGGGAGCAGCGCAAACAGACCGCCGGCTGCACCATAGCCAGGGGCGGCTCCGGGCGGGTAACCAGCGAGCTGCAGCTGCAGCTGCTGTAGCTGCTGTTGTTGCATCAGCTGCTGTTGCTGCTGTTGGTGGAACTGCTGCAGCTGCTGTTGCTGCTGCATGGCATTTGGCGGCATGTTTGCAGCGGCGAGCGCGCGCAGGTTAGCAGGCAGCTGCAAAAGCTGCAACGCTGTCGCTGCCGCGGCCGTCAGCGCAGGGTCACTCAGGGCGCCCATCATGCCGAAGGCTGCACCAGGCGCCTGTGATTGCGGCTGCTGTTGCTGCTGTTGTTGCTGCTGCTGTTGCTGAGCCTGCTGCATCTGCTGCAGCGCGAGTAGATGCTGCAACTGCGCTGCAGGTCCCTGAGATGGGTCCAGGGCCAGGCCGGGCGGGGCGCCAGGCATGACCGCACCCGGCAGCCGCAGCAAGCCCTGCATGCCACAAGCCTGCCACTGTTGCTGCAGCTGCTGTTGCTGTTGTTGCTGGAGGTAAGCAAACTGCAGCGCCGCAGCCGCGGCCTGTTGTTGCTGTTGTTGTTGTTGCTGCATTTGTTGCTGCTGTTGTTGTTGCTGCAGCTGCTGCAGCAGCAGAGTCTGCAGGTCCCCGGGTGCCTGAGGCAACATGTTGCGATATGAGAAAATTACTCCAGGGCAATACTGACACATACTTGCATCGCTTTAAAGTATCCAGATGTACGTGGAAATCTTGTGCACTCACCTGTCCCGGTGCTCCCTGCGCGGCCCCGCCGCCCAACGCCGCTGCGGCGATGTGTCGCCAGTAGTCGGCGGGGTTAGTGGCCGGCGATCCTCCGAGGCCTTGATTAAATCCTGCGGGGGCCATGTTGCAATACTGATAATATATTAACACAAAGAACGAACCGCCATGTAAAAAGGACAGGTGCCAGGGTGCTCTTCATGAGGCCATCGTACCTGTGCCAGAGGCTGCCGCGCCACCGTATGCTGGATTGCCTGCATCGGGCGCGTGTTGCTGCTGTTGCGGCTGTTGTTGTGCCAGCTGCTGCGGTGGCTGCTGCTGGTACTGCTGCATTTGTAACTGCTGCAGGTAGCCATGCGGGTAGCCCGCCGCCGATGGTGCGTAGCCTGCAAAACCCGGGAAAACAAACCACATTAGTCATGTGGTCCACGCGTCGGAAATTCACCAAAATAATTGTGCCTTTTTGGTACCTGCGCCTTTTGACCGATGCTTTTCAGCATACTGGCTCAACACAGCTAAACGACAACCAAGCGCCCATCATTAGGCTTCTGTGACTCACCGGTTTCGCTGCGGTCCGACGCCATGTCGTTTCCAGCCCACACGTGGCCCTGCCCCGGCGACGACAGCAGCGGCTCCGTGGCTGCATTGCTTGTTGCAGTGACCAGCGACGACTGCACGGCCGTCAACAACGGAGCCGTGGTGCCTGTGGCGAAGGGCAAGCCGTACCCGGCCGGGGCACCCACGTAGGGCAGCAGTGCAGCGGGCGCCTGCGCCTGGCCTGCAGCAGCTGCCGCAGCTGCTGCCGCCGCGGCTGATGCTGGGTCGAGTCCATAATAGCCGGGCCGCACGGCTCCAAACGCTGCCATGGGAAGGTACTGCGCCGCCTGCACACACACGCCAGCGTTAGCGGGAACGGGAAAGGCGGTGCACACGGGACGGACGGGCAGCCAGGGACGAGAGGCCCGTATTTGCCACATAAAAGCCCCTGCTCACCGCTCCAGCCGCTTCTGGCAGCCCAGACGGAATTCCAGAGCCATAGGGCGGGCCCTGCAGCGACAGTCGAGAAAGTCAGAAGATAGTTCATGAACGCGCGCATTCGGGGCACGAAACTCCCAGCCCCAGGAACTCTCACCGGGCCGGCGGGCCTGGGCTGCAAGTAGGCCGCACCAGGCCCCAGAGTCTCAGACAGGCTCGCCTGTGGCGGCAGCAAGTCACCACGCGTCAGCTCGACGATGGCGCTTCCCTGTTTCCGACTCTGATCCCTCGGGCCCCAGCCGCTGGCAGGAAGTAGCCTTAAAGTTACTAGTTGCAGCTCAGGCCCGCTTGCCTGCATCTACATCGCTCCGGCGAGAGACGCCGAGTCGCGGAGGTGCAAGCTCCAGAGAAGCCCTTAATTGCCTTGCGTTACCACGCTACTACCGGTGAGCTAGCAACTGGCCACCGGCGAAGGCTCCGCGCACCGGCCAAGATTTCCGTCGGTGACTTTTTTGCACGGAAAATTCTGCACAAAAAAACTAGCACGATGTTGCACTCCAGGGCTCTGGAATTGCGTAATTAAATTCTTAATGTCCCGTCACAGTTTTCAGGGCTGCGCGGGGGCGCAGAACGATAGCGGGACTAGTCGCGTTACGCGACAGACTCGATAGCTAGAATGATATGAAATGTATGGCACGCGATACCTGGAATAGCGTTTTGGAGGTGTTGTCGCTTGCCAAGGCAGCAAGGCGCCAAGAAGTGCGAGCGGGATTGGCTGCCACTCCACCATGCAGTCTCTTGGGGTGAGGTGCAGCCAAATTATTTCGGACACGCGCAATACTTCAAGCCGTAAACGTCCGTCACTAATAGAGCATATTTGACGAGCTTTTTCTGTGAACGCCACTGCAACTCCTATCGAACCGGTATCTCTTCCCGCTGACGTCCTTAAGGCAGCGTCGTGAGCCGCTAGCGTTGGACTATGAGCTATCCTCTTAGACTGCAGCAAGGGGGGAGACCGGGGCTTCAAGCCCGGCCTGCCCCTCAGCCCGTCCTCCTCCGGCCTCACTTGCCGCGCCCGCGCATACGCCTGCGTGTGCAAGCGACTGCAGCTGGCGTTTCCCTCCCGCCCCCGAGCAGCGGAGGCAGCGTGTTCCAGCGGATGGCTTCGTTCCCAAAAGCATTCGTCGACTGGTGGAAGGTCGAGAGCCCAGCGAAAGCCAATGGGTCATCGTCACAAGAGGCGCCTGTACACCTCAAACCGGTGCTGCAGAAGCTGTGGTCGCTGTGCGCGCCCGATGTCGCGCTGCTCTTTATGGCCAGCGCCTTCATGGTATGGCTGGTGCCATAGCAGCGAGGACGAAGGTTTTGCTGAAAGTTTGACGTCGCAGGTGGTGGCGTCGCTGTGTGAGCTGGCGATTCCGCACTACGCAACGAAGAGCATCTTTGCAGCCTCTGAGGGCGCTCCCTACATGGGCTTCCTCAAAGTGCTCACGGTGGGGCTTGGTCCTCGATATCGAGGCTCTCGGGGCTGCTGGGGCCACGCACGCCGGGCAGGGGGGGAGCTGCAGGGTCTGGGAGGGGAAAGCGGGGTAGGCGGGAAGGTGGCGGAGGCTGGGTGTGGTAGGCAAACGTGCAGGACGCGTGGGTGTTGGCGGGGTCAGCCGAACGAGCTTGCGGTCTGCGGGGTTCTTGCTGTTGGGCACTCTCATGATGGGTGCTGAGGGCGGCGCGCCGGCACGCGCGTGTGGGTTGGCGGTGTGCGAGCTTCTTCTCCACTGTAACTGCCCGTTGACCGGCCTTCCCCCGCACGGTGCAACAGGCCATGGTGGCCGCCTACGGCATCTCAGCGGCGCTGCGCGGCTTCTGCTTCTCAATCCTCAACAATCGCATGACGCGGCGCCTCAGGTGCGGGCCCTGCCCGCGTGTGTTGGGGCGCAAGAGCGAGTGCGGGGCGGGGCGTTCTGCCTGGCGCGCCAGGGGCTCTGCCGCTTTCGATGCAGTGCAGTGCTATGGGATGCCCATGGTTGACAGAAGCGGAAGGCGTGGAGGGGTGGTCGTGGTAACTACCCGCCCATCTGAACCAAGCCAAACGGGGGGTGATTGGGCTGTTCAGGCTGTTCAATGGGTCTCCTGTGTGTGGTTGCAGCAGGGCACCTGCAGGCAACGCGTTCGTGCGTATGCCTTGGCCTCGTGTGCCTTGCTGTGGCTGTTCACGCGCCGCGCCTGAAATTTCGTGTCACGGGTCTCGGGTGATGTGCGCGGCAAGGAACACCACATGCGGGTCCTTCGACCCTCACACCGCTCCACCAGCACGCTACTGGCACACGCCAACCGGATCTCGTACCGTACTGGTGTGCAGAACGGAGCTGTTTGCCAGCCTCGCCAACCGGGAGACGGCATTCTTCGACGGCGAGGATGTGGGCAACCTCACCTCCCGCCTGCAGGCGGATTGCCAGGTCGGCAGCAGCGGGAGGTCTGGGGGGGGCAGGGGTAGGGGCAGGGGCGGATCGACCAGGGCTTGGGAGCGGATCCGCGGGCGGGGAGCTCACTGCGATGGGGAGCGGTGGTCGCGGAGTTGTCAGGGCGTCCCGTCAGGCGGGCACGGGTTGAATGCAGGGATTGACTGATGGGGTCGAGCATGGCAGGAGGCCGGTTGCAAACCCCGGACAGGAGTGGCAGGCACGGGTGTTCATTGAGACACGTGGCGTCGGCCGTGCCCCATTAGCGCCCATCACGCTCATCCCTGGCATCCTGTGCTCACAGGCCATGACAAAGGTCATCGCCACCAACGCCAACATCGCCATCCGCAACCTGCTGCAGGCCGTGGGTGGGTGGCAGGGGGTCGGCGGGGTGGTGGGGGCGGCGCTGGGTGAGCAGCTGCCGGCGCAATGCAGGCTGCAGCCAGCGCTGTATCGCTGCATGCACCACCCTGTGGCTTGCAGCGCACCGTGTCAAATGCAAGCAGTCCGCACACAACAGGCATGCGGTGCTCGTGTCACCAGCACGGGCGCCTCCACCTCAGCTCCACTCACCTACCCACTCGCTCACTCGCCCATCACCACCACCACCACCACAACAACAACAACAACGCAGGCGGTGTCATCTACCTGTACCTGCTGTCGCCCTCGCTGTGCGGCATGACCGTGGCCATCAGCGCCGTGCTGTGGGCCGTAACCATTGTGTACGGCGACTTTGCGCGCCGCATGCAGAAGGTGGGCAGTTCGCCCTCTGAGAAAGCGCACGCGCTGTGATGGGCTGGTGTAATGGATTGGGTAGGCTGCAGGGGCGCTGATAGCGCCTGTGTCGCACTTGATTGCCTGGGCCGCGCCAGGGGGCAGGAAAAACCTGCGGTGCGTGCAACTGGGTGTGCTCTTGCCCCTGCTGCTGGGCCCGCGCTGAGCTCCTGACGCTGTCGTGGGCTGCGGGCCGTTGCACTCGCCGCTGCCGCCGCTGCACCGCACCGCGCCGCATCGCGCAGATCTTCCAAGACGTGCTGGCGGAGAGCAACACGGTGGCGGAGGAGGCGCTGACGCTGTCGCGCGTGGTGCGCACATTCGGCACGGAGGGCACGGAGACGAAGCGCTACACCACGTGGCTGGAGTGAGTGGGGGGCGGGGGCAGCATGGGGGAAAGTCGGGGGGTGGGGGCAGGCAGCAGGGTGTGAGGTGGGCACAGGGGCTCTCATCTCACATGCAACCGCCAAACACGTTTCGCTCGCGCTTCCCTCCCCGCCTTCTCCTTCTAAACTATAATGGGTGCAACCCGCCTCTCCTTCCCGCCCCCAGCAAGCTGTATGAGGTGGGCAAGCGCCAGGCCGCCGGCTACTCGTTGTTCGTGGCCAGCGGACACATCGCCTGCTACGCCAGCAAGGTAATCGGATCGGCAGCGGGAACGGAAACGGGCCGGGGCAGACGGACAGGGGCCGGCCGGGATGTGGCAATGGGCCGTTCGGCAGGCTTGGCGGACCACACGATTTTTGGGTGAGGGCAAACAGGGTCGCGTACGCGCTCAGGACAATACACAATACACTATATTTCATTCTGCATTCGCGACGTCACGGCGCGGCGCGTGACACGACATTAAACGCCGCCGGTCCTGGTGCTTTCACCGGCTGCAGGTGGCGGCGCTTGTGGTGGGCTGCGGCATGGTGCTGACCGGCAAGCTGACCGCCGAGCAGCTCACCAACTTCATCATGTGGGTTGGGCTGCCCAATAGCCAGCAGGAAGCGGCGGCTAGCGGCTTGAAGGCAGTCTGGCTATGTTGGGAAGGAGTGAAACGGGATCGTGTGCAAACGGTGACGAGCGGCGTCGGCGCCGCGCGCGGCCGTTCCTTGCCTCATCCGCTTCCTGCTGCTGCTGCCGCTGTCGCTGTCGCTGTCGCTGTCGCTGCTGTAGGTACGTGGAGTTTGTGACATACGCGTCGCTCAACGTGTGCGACGAGTTCACGGAGATTTGCGAGGTGGGTGCCGCGAAGCTCGCACGTGGTGTCACGGCCTGCTGCCGGGCTGGCTCAGCAGCGCTGCCACCTTCCTGCGCGCACGCCTGCCTTAGCTCGTGCCCGCTGCAAACCGCCCCGCATCGCACTCTCACTCGGCCGCACGGCCTGCTCGGTCTGCCGGCGTCGTCTACGCAACAGGCTGTGGGCGCCAGCGAGCGCGTGGTGGCGATGCTGGGAGCGGCCCCGGCGCCGCAGATCGCGCCGGGTATCATTCCCGCCTCCTTCAGCGGCCGCGTGTCGTTGGAGGATGTCAAGTTCAGGTGCGGCGGCAAGGGTCGCGTCGGAGCGGGGCGGTGTGGGCGGTGTGTGAAATGCGGGGGGAGTTGCAGAGCGGTGCAACGCCGAGTGCGATGCATCCCCCCGGGCTTGCCAGGGAGTTGTAGGTAGGTGCTGGGACGGGCGCTTGGGTAAACGGAGGTTATTATTTACGAGGGCGGTGTTTACAGTTGAGGGTGCTCAGGCACCCACCAGGGATCACCCGGGTCAGCGCCCGTGGCCCGTCCACTGACACGCGAACCTGTGGCGCCCATCTCGCCCGGTAATGTCAAGACTTTTGTACCCGTTGCAAAAGCCTCTCCCCCACCACCGCTTCGCAGTTTGTTTCTCACCGGGACTGTTTACCAGTAACCCCCCACCGCTTCCTGCGGTGCCTCCTGTGCGTGGCCCTAACCCGCAGCTACCCCAGCCGCCCCGGCAACATGGCGCTCAACGGCGTGTCGCTCACCTTCGAGCCCGGCAAGCTCACAGCACTGGTGGGTTGGTGTGTGGGCGGGTGGCGTGGAGGCCTTGCCTGCGCACGTGCATGCATGCAAAGGGCAGGGCGGGCTGCATCTGTGGCACGGTCCTTCACCCAGTCGACTCCACCACCACTGCGGCTTCCGCTCTGCACCCTCCCAACGCCGTCCTCGCACTGCGCACCCCGCTACTGCTGCTGCTCCTGCTACTGCTGCTGCTGCTGCTGCCGCGCCACGGCGCCGGCGCGCCGCAGGTGGGCCTCAGCGGCAGCGGCAAGACCACGGTGTGCGCGCTGTTGCAGCGGCTGTACGACCCCACGCACGGCCGCCTGGTGCTGGACGCCGACCTGGACGTGCGCGCGGCGGACGCGGCCTGGTACCGGCAGCAGATCGGCGTGGTGCCGCAGGAGCCGCGGCTGTTCAGCCGCTCCATCGCCGCCAACATCGCCTACGGCATGGAGCACGCGCCGCCCAGTCCGGCGGACATTGAGGAGGCGGCGCGCGCCGCCAACGCGCACGACTTCATCATGTCGCTGCCGCAGGTAGGCAGGCAGGAGGGCCCGAGAGGGCGAGCGGGTGGCGGCGGGTGGCCGGGGGGAACGGGTGTCGGGGGCTGTGGAGGGATGGATGGTGCTTGGTAGGGAGGGGGTTTAAGATGTGGGCGGGAGGCCATTAGGGGGGCAGAGATTGCTGGGCGGCTCTGGTTCTTGAAATTCGGCTTGATGTCCTGTCGGTGTGTGGGGCTTGGAGCTGGGGCTTGGGAGTCTAGCAAAGCCTGTTGTCGTGGCAGACCGGCGGATGGTGATTGCCCGGAGTCCAATCATCCAGCTCAGAGGGCGCCCGAGCTCGTTATACACGCGTTATGACAGCCTTGCCGCCGCCGCCGCCGCCTCTTGCAGGGCTACGAGACGCAGGTGACGGACAAGCTGCTGTCGGGCGGGCAGAAGCAGCGCTTGGCGCTGGCGCGCGCGCTCATTCGCAAGTGAGTCCTCAAGCGGGCCCTTCCCTTCCTCCCGCGCAGCAACCCCAACGCCATTGTCAGTATGCGCTGCACCCATGCATGATCTCTTGTCCGTCCCCGACACACACACACGCCACCGTCGACCCTTTCCCTTGTGCTTTTCTAACACACGCCACTGACGCAAGCGCATACACGGTCTGCGTTCTCCTTCCTCCGTGTCTCCTAACACACACAACCACTTCCACCTGCTCCTCCCTCTCCTCCCTCTCCTCCCTCTCCTCCTCCCTCTCCTCCCCCTCCTCCTCCTCAGGCCCAAGGTGCTGGTGCTGGACGAGTTTAGCAGCGCGCTGGACGCCGAGTCGGAGGCACAGGTGCACGCGGCGCTGGACCGGGCCATGTCGGCGCGCGACCGCACCGTGGTGGTCATCGCGCACCGGCTGTCCACCGTGCGGCACGCGGACTGCATCGTGGTCATGGACAAGGGCAAGGTGAGGGCGGGGAGGCGGGGCGGGCAGGCGGGGCGGGCAGGCGGGGCGGGCAGGCGGGAGCGGGGAGGCGGGAGCGGGGAGGCGGGAGCGGGGAGGCGGGGGCGGGGAGGCGGGGGCGGGGGCGGGGGCGGGGGTCGCGCAAGGCCGGGCTGCTGGGGCTGCGCTGGTGGGCAGGGCGCGGAACAGCCTCGGCTTTGGAGATGAAGGACCAGGCGTGCAGCATAATGAAGCGCGCATTACGGTATTTGACTTCCGCCGCACACACCTCGCCCCACCGCCCCTGCCACCGCCGCCGCCGCCGCCCAGATCCACGAGATGGGCAGCCATCACGAGCTGCTCAGCCGCCGCGGCATCTACTGGCAGCTGGTGTGCCGGCAGCAGTACGGCATCGACCCCAACGCCGCCGGCGCCACCGACACCGACTCCGAGTCCATCCTGGCCGCCGCCGCTGAGCTGCGCGCCGCTGCCGCCGAGGCGGCGGCCGCCGCCGCCAACGTGGCCATGGGCCTGCCGCCCTCGTCCTCCTCCGCCGGCGCCAGCGCCACCTCCAGCCGCGACAGCGGCGACAGCAACACCAGCTCGGGGCACAACGGCAGCGGCGCCGGGCTCCACCGTCCCGGCGCCGCCGCCGCCGCGCGGGCGTCGCCCGCGTCTACGTCATCATCGGCGTCGTTATCGGCGGCGGCGGCGGCACCCGCCACGCCGTACGCGGCCGCGGCCACCATCACGCACGGCTCCAACTCGTCCATGGAGGAGGAGCCCGTGTCGGGCCACGGCGGCGTGCTGCTCGGCGCAGTAAGCGACGACTGCAGCAAGGGCGCCGGCAACGGCAACGCCAGCAGCGGCATGCGGCAAGCCAGCGGCGAAGCCAGCCTGTCACAGCCCGGGGACTCCGGCGGCAGCAACGGTGGCGGTAACGGGAGCGGCTACAGCAACGGAAATGGAAACGGAAACGGCAGCAGCAGCAACGCCGCTAGCGACGCGTCCATGCTGCGCGCGCTGGGCATGTCCAGCTCGTCCATGACCACCAGCCTGGCCACGCTGGACGACGACATTGGCGACGTGGACGAGGCGGGCCGGCCGCAGGTGGCGGGCAGCGGCCGCATGAGCGCCGTGCTGGCGGGAGTGGTGGTGCTGGCGGGCGCACCGCCCGGGGGCGACAGCAGCAGCAGCAACAGCAGCAGCGACAGCAGCAGTGCCGGCAGCAGTGCCAGCAAACGGTTCAGCAGCAGCAACGGCGCCAACGGCAATGGCAACGGCAACGGTGTCGCGGGCCACGGCAGCGGAGCGGCGGCGGCTTCGCAGGCCGGCCAGCAGGCGGCCGAGTAGGTGTGTGTAGGTGTGTGTGTGTGTGTGTGTGTGTGTGTGTGTGTGTGTGTGTGTGTGTGTGTGTGTGTGTGTGTGTGTAGCAACGGGTTTACAGGCGGCCTGACGAGTCTCGTGATCGAGTACTCGGGACAGCCAGCGACAGCGAGGCATTTAGGCCACACGCTGCCGCTATCACGCGTCTCCCCTGCCCAGAGCGCAGCCAAGCTCTGGAGTCCACCGGGGGGACGCTCCAACCAACCTGGACCACGCCAGTAACCTCAGAAGGGTTACTGCTGGTACAACAACGCAGGGCCCAGCGGGCTCACCAACCACTATGTGTGTGTGTGTGTGTGTGTGTGTGTGTGTGTGTGTGTGTGTGTGTGTGTGTGTGTGTGTGTGTGTGTGTGTGTGTGTGTGTGTGTGCCCGGCAACCGCGGACCTCAGGGCCCGAAAGGCGCATGTGACATTATGCAGGAGCCACGCCTGGATGTACCGGGGCATGATCGCCAGCTTACCAGTAAGCAAGCTTCAAGACCTGGTTACATGTTTGGTTATATAGCGGCGACGGGGGTTGGGCAGCTGTGACTGGGGCGTGGGAAAGGTGGGCGCAGCGCTCCCCCGGTGACCTGAAACTTAGGGGATTCTTTGGTAGGGCACCATGTGCTCATGCAGATCGCATGCATTGTTGCTCTGTCGGTGTCTTCATGCATTACCGCGCCTTCGTCATTATGGTTGGACGCGCACATGCGCGTGGGGTGACTGCGCGTGAGTGCATTGGCGGTCCGCAATTGGAAAGCCGTGGCCGGGCGCTGTGGTGTTGGCGGCAGGGCGCTCGTGCCTCCTGCGAATGCATGAGGAATGCTTGGTTGGCCATGAAGCGGCAGTGACCCGTGCACCCCCACCCCCCACTTGATTTTGTTTGGAGCTTTCTTGAGTAATGGCTCGTGCTGTGTGCTGGCTGCGGTGGCCGCACACCGAGCTGGCGGCCTGGGGGTAGCTGCGCTGCTTCTGAGCCCACGACTGTGTGTGCGATGTGAGAGTTGTGGGCGTGGCGGGGATGTCGCACGGCGCGCATGTATTATAAGTAGTCGGCGATCATGGGGTTCTGCGTTGGAAAAGCCATTTTGTTTCGAGTTCGGAGATGGGGGGGCCTGTTTATAGCTCGAGGGGCATGGGCAGATGACGGAGGAATACTGCATTGCGCACACACACGTAGACCATCATTGCAGCCTATACATAAGAGTACCAAACCACGGACGCGAGGATGAAGGAGTGAGGGCGCGTCGCATGAGGAGATTCATGATTTAAACTAAGAGCGCTAAAGAATTGAGAGTGTATCGTGAGAGGGAATAGCACGGTTATCAAGGGCACGGTTGTTGACAACATTCGAGGCTACGATGTAAAGCTTTGGTGCAACTGCAGCTGCGCTGCCGGCCCTCCGCCAGTGATGGCCCGCGAACTGTGCGGCCTGGCTGCGCGGGGCTGGCCGGTGCTTACCGTACTTAAGCTGCGTACTAGTGTTTGCTATTGCCTATTCAGGGGACAAAACCGGACCCAAACACACAGTGCCAGCACGACACTGTGCCCAAGCGTCTCAGTTCCTGATGTGGTGCAAGTACCAAGTCGTGTAGCGTTCGGATGACGGCCCGGCAACATATGCTTGCACGTCTTCCGCGCGGCACGCGTGTCACGACGCCTTCTGTCTCCCCGCGCCCTGACACGTCCCCCTGCGCACTCGCTTTCCAGCCCGTGCCCGCATCTTTCCCCGGGGCCCGCCACCCTGGCAACAATCGCCCACTGACAATGTGACAGTTCCGAGCGGGCCAGGTGGTCGGGGAAGGCCATCACGCACCTCCTTGCTTAGTTGCTTGCACCGCGAATCACGCACCGCACGCACAAAGGCCTCAGGCCCCCGTCCACCTCCCGCTCACCTGCTCCCCAGTGCACATGTTCTAGTGCCTCGACCACTACACACATGCGGTCCTCCGTGTTTACCCAACACCCTTTGCCCCCGGTCTGTTCTCCTGCACGGTGACACCCTGTGGGCTCGGGCATACTACCCCCACCCACCCCCTGCCTGTCCACACCCTGGCTAGAGTGACTACCCGTGCACATGTGATGATGTCCCTGCCCAGACCTTTCCCCCCCCCCCCCCACTTGCCCTTGCCAGGTGCCGACGTCAACTTCCAGTCGGTCTCGCATTTCGCATTCGCAATTTAGCGCATGTCCGTGCCACCTTCCCTGGCCTAGATGCAGCAACCTTCCATGCCTAGATCATTATGCCCAGCGCGTCGTGCCGAGGGACATGACGGATGGAGTCCACTTAGATAGGCTCAATGCACATCAAGATGCACATGACTGAACGCGTGACACAGAGGCATCATGGCGGTCTGGAGGTTACCGACAGAGGTTACAGCGGTGCACGCGAATCGTCGGCCGAGCAACTTAGCAGCCACCCCTGCTGCCATAGGGTGCAGCACGTGCAGGACGTGTTCATTTCGGGCCCTGACAGAGGTCTCCCCATCGTCCCCACAGCAGTAACACGCACTCTAGGACGTGTACCCGCAAGAGGTTTGCGGTCGTATTGTCGTATGGCACCGCATTTTGTCACCCACTTCACTATGGCGCGCTACTCCAATTGTCTTTCAACGCCACGAATGCAATTATCTAAAAACCCATGCATGACAAACTTGGTGTGTCAACATATGTTTATTCCCGGCATGCGCCACAACAGGCAGGGCGTATGGCATGAATCATTGAAGCCACCAGAGCCACACTCCATTGCTTCACGCTGCCCAAGCGCTCGCCCTGCAACCTATCAGCCGTGTTAAGTACTCGAACCCAACCGACCGCACGCACGTGCGCTCAGAGACAACTCCTGTTAGTGTTTTTGGCGTTATCATCGTATTCGCAATACCGGTATCCTATCTGGCCTATCTTGCAATATCCTATTTGGAATAGCAATGCAATGCGCAGTCTCGATGAATGCACAACACCGCGTACTTTGTATATGGGCGTATAGATATGTTGACCGAGACTGCATGAAGATGACCGAGGCTGCACGAAAACGTAACCCAACCTATTTCTCTCCGATACCGGGATGCCAGCGCAAATAAACTCTTCACGGAAGCAGTACCCTCTGCGCGCATCGAAGGCACGTCCTACCGTCTCACAAAAGCATCGTTGGACACCAGCCCCACGCTTGAATGGGCCGTGGGCTAGGGCGAAGCATCAAACCAACATGAATCCCCTAGCTAATGCTGCAGCTCCTAGCTACAGATTTTCTCGGCCATGGCCACCCCTGGCCATACAGGCCTGCCGCTATCCGGCCTGCCGCCAACCTTGCTGCTGCCGCTGCATCAGCTCCCGCATCTCCTGCTGCTCCTGCTGTTCATCGTGCGCCTCATGGGCTGCATCCAGCACGGCGGTCAACTCGCCCACCACCTGCAGCAGCAGCCGCCGCCGCACACAGCAGTAGCAGTAGTTAGCCGCAAACACCGTCACACACGAGTAGTAGCAAGCTCGTGAACACATACAGCAGTGGGCAGCCATACGCGGGTGAGGAAAGCGGGTCGCGGGCAAACCGGGAAGAACCGAGTAATGACGCCACCCTCGAGCGAGCCACGCAAGTGCGCAATGCATGCATGCATCATGCATGCATGTCGCACCTGTTGCATGTTAGGCCGGTGCTTGGGGTCGAGCGCCAGGCACGCACCCACCAGCCGCCGAAGCTGTGCGGACGCGTTGGGCGGCAGGGCCAGTGTGACGGCGTGGCCGCCGATCAGCGTGATCTGGGCGCTGCTAGCGGCAGCAGGCGCTGCCGGAGCGGTGGCAGCAGCAGCAGCTGTAGGTGGTGGTGGTGGTGCTGCTACTGCCGCTGTCGCTGCTGGACTCCTCGCCTCCACCGGGCTGGGCAGCCGAGGGTGGTGCGTTTGCGGCGGCTCCTGATGCTCCCGTGGCTGGGTGACCGCTGTGCTCACTCCCACATGCCGGATAGACACAGAGCCAAACACGGAGGCTGAGGCTGCGCAGCCACTGGACCCAGTGACGCAGCCACCCGCTGCGATGCTTTCGCCCTGTGCATCAGTGAACGAGCGGCTGCTTGGCACCGGGCGCCTAGCGGATTCGTGTGCAGTCATAGCAGCGGCACCCGCAGCAGCAGCCGTGGCGGCATCTGCAGCGGCCACCGCCGCCATCCTGTCGAGCGCCGCCGCTGCGCCAGTGCCGTACGTCAGCTCCAGCAGCAGCACACCGAACGCAAAAACTGCACGCAGCCAGGGTTTTGGGAGGCGGTCACACACAAGGAGCGCAGTAGGCATCACGGAACAGCGTCAGAACAGCGCGCCCCAAATGTACAAAGCAAGTTTGCATAGGTGTCGCTGTGCTGCTGTGGCAAAAGCGCTTACCATCGGCAGCCTTGCCGCCGCGCCACGGGCTCCGGGGCTTGACAAGGGAGGTGGTCCCCGTGAAGCACGGGAAAAGCGGGCTGATCCCGCACCACATCCACCGTCTGAGGCCGAAGGTTTCGAAACTACCTCATCTCCCGGACATAGCCGGGGTCGGTTTGACCAGGCACCGCCCACCAAATTACGTCCAGCAGTAACGTCCCGCTAGTCCACCTAAACCGCACACGCCATGCTCGCATAGACGTTACTAATTAGACTCTGGCAGGCCTCAACCTGTGCGCCGGCGCCGCTTTCTAGGCGACGTTGCGCCCTCCTCCTCCACGTGGCCCTCCCCGCCCCCTCCGCGACACACATGCGCGCTGCAGCTACCGAGCCCATGGCAGCTGTTGGTGGGCTGAGGGCCGTGGCCGCCGCCACCACCACCGCCGCTACCATCACCAGGCCCTGGGCCACCACCGCCACCTCCATCACCGGGCCCAGGGCCGCCGCCGCCGCCACCACGGCGCAATGCAGCAGGCCTGGTGTTACCCAGCAGCATCTCAATTAGAGCGTGGCGCATGTTTGTTGCCGAGTTGGCGTCGCGCCCCTGAGGTTGGTGCAGCAGTCATAGCAAAGTCAGTGACAGTCATGGTCAAGGTCGAGACTATTTAACCCAAGAAGCCCTTTGTCCTGGCACGCGGTATTTGAAAATACGGCGTACCCTGCATACGGTAATGTACGAGGGCCGTACAGCTTGAGGTAAATTAGGTGGCCGTTACACGTGATGAACCGGCCTGTACGCGCCTGCTCCGCCCCTGCTGGCGCAGCGCTAGTACGTAGCGCACAACACTGCCCACCCACCTGTCTTGCTCCGCTGACGTGTGTCTGGCTGGCGCTGTGCAGGCGGCAGCTGAGACCAAAGTCCGCCACCTTGGCCACCAGCGGCGGCCGCCAACGGCCCGCCAGCACACGGCACGAGTCCAGCTGCGCTGCCTCGGCCGCCGCCACTACTGCCGCAGCAGCAGCCGCGGCGGCCGCAGCCGCAGCCCCCACCGAGTTGGCACCGCTGGCTGCTTCGCTGGCACTCCGGACGCCCCTGCCACCTCCCGCCGCCGCCAGCAATCCAGACGCTATGTCCCACACGCTGCTGCGCTGCGCATCGGGGACCCCTGAGGCGCCAGCTGCTGCCGCCGCACCCACTCCGCCTGCGACGCTGCGCCGCCGGGCTTTCACCGCCGCTGCCGCAGCCACCGCCCTCGCGACGGCGTGCTTCTGCGCAATGCCCACCATCACCGTGCCTTCCTGCCCGTGCGGCTCCTGAGCCCCGGCAGATGCAGCCCGGTGGGGCGTGGGCGAGGCGCCGCTGAGGCGGCCGCTTCCACCGCCTGCGCTTCCACCGAGCTGCGCGGCACTGACGGCCCAAGCGGGCGGGTGCACGGGCTCACAGCGCTGCAGCAGCACGTTCGAAGAGCTGACGTCACCATGCACGATGCCACGCGCGTGTACGGCCAGCAGGCCACGTGCCGTGTCCAGGGCCAGGGTCAGGGCGCTGAGCTCGGCGGCGCCGCCACGTGCCAGCCCCGGCATGGAGCCGGTGCCCAGCGCCTCCCTCAGACTGCCGCCCTCACATAATTCCTGGATCAGCATCAGCCGCTGAGCCTCGGGGCCCGTGGCTCCGGCCTGCTGTGCATGACTGCGGCTGTCGCCTGCTGCTGCCAGCGCGTCTGCTGCTACAGCCGCTGACGCTGAGGCCGCGGCAGTAGCCCAGTCGTCGGCAGTAGTGGGTGCTGCTGCGGTCACGGGCCCGGCCGCACTGAGGCCCTGCACGTCGTAGGCATAGGTGGCCACGATGTTGGGGTGCCCACACAGGGCGGCCGAGATGGCTGCCTCAAGCATCGCCCGCCGCCGCGCGCCCCCTCCGCCGCTGCTGCTGCTGCTGTCGTCGTCCTCCCCGCCGTCGGCAGCAGTGCGCTCTCCCCCAAGGCCGGTTGGAGACCGCATGGCAATCGAACGACGGCCGCCGCCACTGCCAAAGCCCGCCAGAGCCGCCGCCGCTGCTGCTGCTCCTGCCTTGTCGCCCCAGGGAATGAGCTCATCCGGGTCAGACAGCACAACCACCTTGACCGCAACCTGCAGGCCGCCCCACCAGCCTGCGCCGGGAACACAGCAGGATGGACGGAGGGCAGCAGAGGGGCCGTACGTGTCAGCACTGCTACATACCACCATTGCATGGTAAGCACAGTCCTGACCCTTTTGTTGAAGCAGGTCGCTTTCCATCCATTTGAGGCGTTCCTACATGCGCGCGCGCGCACAGCCACATATGCCACGCACGCGCGCGCCCCACGCGCCCCACGCACGCACCCAGGTACACGACGCCAGCTCCGCCATTGCCCAGCGCATGCAGTAGCCGGACGTCCTCCTCGTCCGCGCCCAGCTGCGCTCGCAGCACCGCCTGCGTCCTCAGGATGGCGGCGGTCAGGGTGTCCGGCCGGGCGCGCGCCAGCGCAGACACCGTGGAGGCGGCACACGCGCCGCCTGCGCGTGTGCCGTCTGGATTGGGCACTACTGCCGCACCCGGCAGCGATGATAGCCGCTGCCTCCATGGCTGGCGCTCCTGCTGCTGCTGCTGCTGCTGCTGCTGCTGCGGCGGCGGCGGCTGCAGGGGTTGATGGTGCTGCAGCGGCAGGCGCGGCGGCAGCAGGTGCAGCGGGCTGCTGCTGCGGCGGCAGAAGCGCGAGAGCGGCATGCGTGGCAGGCGGGCCAGCGCTGCGGCCGTGCGCGGGTCCAGCTCTGCGGCGTGCGGGTGTGTGTGAGAGCGAGCGAGCGTCAGACAGACATGGCGCGGCACAAGCACGGCAGAAGCATCGGCAGAAGCTTGACACATATGCATGGCAGCGTCAGGCACACAGCCCGCCATCCACACATCCGGCTCTGCGGCTTCGACCATCGCTCGGCCATCGCACCTGTGCATCCACGCGCGTATGCGCAGCCGCCCTCGTCAGCAGGGCCGCTGCCGATAGCCCCTGCGCCGGCTGCTGGGCCCGCAAGGGAGCCAACGCGGTCAAGCCCGTTATCTGCACTGCCGCCACTGCTGCTGCTGTTGTTCTTGCCGGTAGTGGTGCCAGAGGCTGCCGCTGCCGCTGCCGCCGCCGCCGCCGCCGCCGCCGCCGCCTCCGTGGCTGCCTGCAGCACACGCTGCTGCCGGTGCGCCGCATACGCCTCCAGTTGGTCGGCCAGGTCCCAGGTGCGCAGCCCGATGCTGGCGCCCGCCCCCGGGCTACAGCCGCCGTCACCAGCGCCTGCCCCTGGACTGGCTGTAGCGGTAGCAGTAGCCGGCGCTGGGGCGGCAGCGGCAGCGGCAGCAGCAGTAGCAGTGGGACCAGAGCCGCCACTGCCGCCGCCGCTTTCATTCGCGAGCAGCAGCTGCGGCGCCGCGCGCGGGGATGCAGAGCCCCCCGCTGCAGCTACTGCTACTGCCGCCACGGCTGCTGCTGCTGCTGCACCAGCCGCGCCCCCGCCATCATCGCCCGCCACTTCCGCGGCTGCAGCAGCCGTCGGGCCGCCGGCATCTGGTGCTGCTGCTGCGGCTACTGCCGACGCGACTGTGACGGCAGTTTCAGACTCCAGAAGCAGCCGCCCGGTGCTGCATGCAATGTCGCTTGTGCCGTTGCTGTATTGAGCAGCCGTCTTCACCACCCCTCCTTGCCGTGCGGCGGCTACAGCCACTTCCACCGGAGCCCTGGTGTGCGCAGCCAGTCCCGTGCCCTCCTGCAGCTTATCCTGCTGCTGCTTATCCTGCTGCTGCTTCTGTTGATGCTTTGAAGAAGAGGCATTGTTGGCATCATACATGAGGTTGTACAAAAGTAAGTGAAGCAGACTGCTGGTTGAATAAATCCTGTGATTGCCCCCCCGGCCGCCGCGGCCGTTGCTGTTGCTACTGCTGGCGTCCTCGCTACTGCCGCCATCCTCCGGAAACGACTTGCCACTGTGCGCGGACAGGGGCTGGCGCTGCTGCTGCCAGCGCTCCTGCTCGCTCCGCCGCCGCCTGCGGGCCAGGAGGAGGAGGCCGGCGGCTGTAGCAGCCAGCGCCAGACACACAACCACCGGCACCACAACCGCCACCACAGTCACCCATGTTGGGCTGCTGCTGCTGCTGCTACTGCCGCCGTTGCTGTCGTCAGCGGCAAGCCCCGACCCATGCGCCCCAAAGGCAGACGGTTGCTGCTGCGCTGCTACAGCCGCTGCGGCCGCAGCATCACCCACAGTTGTGGCGCTGGTGCTTCCGCTGCTGCTGCCGCCACCATTGGAAGCTGCAGCAGCTGCAGAGCTGTTGGCGCCAGCGGCGGCAGCAGCCGTACCACTAGCAGCCACTGGCGGCCGCGACGACTGCGGCGCCGCACATGGCACCGTGAGGTCTGCGCGGATGGGTGAGGGCGAGCAAGCGGCATTATTCAGATTGAGTGTGGGTATGCGGAAGAATGGAACGCACGCACGTACGCGACTGACTAAAACCAAGAGGCCTGGGCCCCAGGTTTTGCAATTAAACTGCAATAAGTGGCTGCTGCTGCACGTGCGCACACCTGCGACCGCCGCCAGGGTCTGGTTGCTGGTGGCGAAGCGGCGAGTGGGTGCCCCGGGTGGTGTGAGCGAGGTGAGGGTGAGGTGGGTGGCGTCCCAGCCAAACAAGACCAGGCGCCGCAGCCGCAGCGTTTGCGGCGCCTCGTTCTCGCCCTCGTTCTCGCCCTGCGAATGAACACATACGGGCAGAATGGAGACGATGATCTGCAGAGAACCACTGATCTCCAGGTAGGCGCATGTTCAGTATTCGCCTCGCCCTTTACCTTAAGATCCTGCAGACTCTTCCCGCCACTCCAGCGACCCACCTCCACAACTCCTACTTGCGAAAGCAGCTGGGCCGACGCACACACGGCAGAAGCGGAGGACACCTCGTGCGCCTGCCGCCGCCCGGTGCCGTCAGCCCCAATCGCCCCTTCCCCGGGCCCTGCTGCCGCCATTGTTGCCGCTGCCGGCAGCTTGCCAAGCTGCCGCAGCGCAGCCCGCAGCAGCTGCAGCTCCTCTGCCGGCACCACCAGGGTCACATTCTGCAGGGACAGCCCCGCTGCCCCTGCTGCTGCTCCGTCCCCTGTTGCGCTGCGGCTGCGATTGAACTGGAACGCCCACAGGGCCAGCGTCAGGGACCGCAGCGGCCCTGGCGGTACATCGCCGCTAGAACCAGCAGCAGTGCCAATCGTGGTGCCATTGCCGGCGGATGGGAGCCTGCTGGCCAAAGTATCAGGAAAGTCGCTTGCGGGCTCGTAGGTGGGTGCGGTGGGGTAGAGGTTGTATAGCGTCATGTCGCGAAGCGTCAGAGCGGCGCCTGCCAGGGATAGGTAGCAGGGCGGGGCGAGCAAGGGGCCGGAGCGCGGCAGGCGAGTGGGTGAGAAGGGCCTGTGCCGCCGATTGAGGAGCAGCAACTTGCAGGAAGCTGCACCCACGTGCACCCACGCACTTTCCCAGGGGGCGGCACACATGCACTCTCAGTTAGACAGGCGCACAAGCAAACGCACCGGTGGGCACCACCACGCCGCCAGCCGTCGCTCGCAGGTCCCAGTACAGCCGCGTGCCGGGGCTCTGGGACGGCAGTGGCCCGCGCAGCATGACACTGGTGTTCGCCCACAGCGCGTAAACCTCTCTGTCCGTCATGATAGCCACCGCGAAAGCCGGCGCAATCACACGCGGCACTGCCGCGCCCCGCGCCTCGAGCAGCAGGTTGCTGCTCTGCGCCAGCTGCCAAGCGCTGAGGTTCTGGCCACCAAGTACGGCGAGGTCATAAACAATCTCTCTTGCGACGGACAAGCTGGTTTTATAGTACGCAGAGGCGCTGACGGCTAGCGCGTCCGGCGGCAGGGAGCTCAGCACGAAGCGCAGGCCGGTGGAGGCGAGGATTGAGGTGTAGCCGTTGTTGGGGTAGGTCTGGAGCAGCGACATACCAACGCGGCTGTTGTCGTAGCCCGCGACAACGCGCCCCAGCAGCACCTGCGGCGGCGGCAGCGAGCATGCACTGGGCAGCAGCAGCGGACGATCGAGCGGGTGTGCCAGCAGGGCAAGCAGGGATGAAGGACAAGGGTGAAGGGGCGGGCGGCGAGGGTAGCGGCGGGGAGGCGGATGTATGATGAAGCGAGAGGAGAGGGAATCGCTCGCGCAACCGATCGCGCGGCGTGTGTGTGTGTGTGTGTGTGTGTGTGTGTGTGTGTGTGTGTGTGTGTGTGTGTGTGTGTGTTGGTAAACGGAAACGGAGAGGAATCCCCGCAATCGCTCGCAGTTACTGACGGATACGCACCGAATACTTCTTGGACGGTACCGCGTAGCCCCGGTAGTCATACTTACCCGCAAAAATAGCCTGGAACCCGTCGGGCGTTCGCGAAGCAAACCGACCCCGACATGCACCCATATGCTTGTGACATGCGCCTAAAAACGTTTACCCAGCACGCCTAATTCCCTGATTCCCGCCCGCTGTCCGTAGTCTCACCTACAGGCGGCAGAGGAAGCATAGGCAAAGGGCGGCAGCGCGAAAGTGTCACGGGCATGGCAAAGAAAAAGAGGCGGCAATGCTAACGGCGTGCAGCAAGCAAGCTAACTAGACACGCAGCCCGCCCAATCCCAACCCAGGAAACGGCTCTCCTCCCTAGTGGAGGAGAGGACGAGGCAGGGCAGGCGGCGCGCTTAAGACAACTCGGCGGAATGGGGCGCAGTGGCGGGCGCGGTTGCAGAGCTGCGGAACGTGCCAAAACCCCACGCAAAACCCCCGTAATCCCGGGTGGCGTCGCCCAACCCGATAAGCCGCAGTGACCCCGCTGACCGCGGCTGTGTGTGTGTGTGTGTGTGTGTGTGTGTGTGTGTGTGTGTGTGTGTGTGTGTGTGTGTGTGTGTGTGTGTGTGTGTGTGTGTGTGTGTGTGTGTGTGTGTGTGTGTGTGTGTGTGTGACAGCAGAAGGCCACGACGGCTGTTGCAGCATTTGCTTTTGTTGTCCGAAGTCACCCTCCGGTATGTCTCGTTGTTTGCGTTGCCCGCCACCCGCCGGGTACGGAAAAATCCCTTCACATCTGCAGCCGTCTATCCATCCGCCCCCCCCCACCTGTTTACCAGTAACCCCCCCCCCCCACCTGTGCCGCATCCGCCGTGCTGCTACTGCCGCCGTAAGCGACCTCATCTGCGCACAGCGGCCAAACAGGCGCCGCCGGTGCTACAGCCGCCCCGCCCTCTGCCGCCTTCTCTTTCTTCACCTGCTGCTGCTGCTGCCGCCACCGCTGCAGCACGCTGTAAGGCACAATGGCGCTGTCAACCAGCGACCGAGCGCTGCGCCCGGGGTTGCCATCTGCTGCTAGTGACAGTCGCACCACATGCGCCTGCCGTACTGCCCGCCACGCGTCCGGCCCCACCGCTGCAGCGGCCGCCGCGCCCCTGTTGTTGCTGCTGCTACCGTTACCGGCTGCTGCTGCCGACGTCAGCAAGTAGCCAACCGCCGCGTTGCCGCCGCTGAGGCCCATCCTGCACGGCCGCACACAGCAGGGAACAAAATCGACAACCGCACGTACGGGCCGGTGTGAGCCGCTGCACCGCTCTGGTATATACGTATGCACGGAATTCACACGCGTTACCACAACCTCAATACCCACCTGCGCTACTAGCTGCTTGCCTGATAATGCTCACCCCGCGGCACACAACAACAAGCACCGCGCGCCGGCTTTGCTGTCCATAGTAACGCGTCCCACGCCCAGCCCACGCCCACGCCTTCCTAGCGACCGTGCGTGCGCACCTCCAGGTGAAGGGCATCAGCGGTGACCATAGGCTGGAGAACGTGGGAAGATCCATGGACGCCGGTGGCGGGCTGGGGCTGACGGCGCGGCACACGGCGGCGGCGGCCCACCAGGCGGCCTCGCCGTCCGGCACTACCAGCCGGCAGCGCACGCAGGTTATGCTGGGCGGCCCCGGCTCGGCGCCCAGCAGCGACGTGAACGGGCTGTGTCGGTTCGGTTCGGGTCGGGTCGGGTCGTGTCGGGTCCGGCAGCAGGGTAGGCAGTATAATAGCTAGGTGTGTGGCTGGGTTTGCAGACATACATGCAGCAAGGGTCGATGCATGCATGCAGGCAGCCGTGCATGTGCATGTGCATGTGCATGCAGGCATGCAGCCGTGCATGCGCACGTGCAGCGACTGGAGAGCAGTGCTCGTATATGCGTGGCAGGCAGGTGGTCGGGGCCCATAAAAGCAGCCGCCGATCCTGCCAGCCAGCCAACCATGTCACAATCAAGCCGGCGAAGTAAGAACGGGCATCCACACCCACACCCACACCCACGCCCACACCCACACCCACACCCACACCCACACCCACACCCACACCCACACCCACACCAGCAACTCACTCAATCAGGTACGCAAAGTGCATCCATGCCGCCAGCAGCGACTGGCTGCCCTCGACGGCGGTGGGGTACGGCAGGCCGGTGAGCGTTACGTCGTACAGCTGCAGCCCGCCCCGCTCGGCGATCACGAACGCCGACTCCACGCCGCCCACATCGAGCTGGATGTTGATTGGGCATCAGACGGGCAGCCACACAGAACACCGTACTGCTGACTTTTGGATGGTACGTACGTTATAAGTTTGCAAAGATCTGTTGAAAATGTATAGCTCGTGCCACAGCAGTAGTGTAGCACCCTATTCCTGCCTTGCTTCGTGCTCGCACCTGCGTCCCGGCGACCCCACTGCCACTTGCCAGCACCGCCGTCTCATCGCCCTCCAGTTGTGGCTGCGGCAGCTGCAAGGGGCTGGGGCCCGGCCGGCCGAAGAGGAAGAGTGTGACGCGCCGAGGAATCTACGTGCACAGTTTGCGGGAAGGGCGTTAGTTGGCGGAAGCCTTACTTGCCGTGGCAGGATACATTGGCATACATTACATGCAACATACACGTCAGAACGCTTACTTACGCACGCACCAGAACTGCCGTGTCCCAACCAACAGGGTCCAGCTTGAGGACGTCGGGCGCCGCTGACCCTGACGTATCAGCAACAACCGGTGCCGGCGGCGGCACCAGCGATAGCAGCACCGAATCCGACGTCTCTGCCAGAAGCTGCTTCGCCACGGCCCGCAGAGACCCCGAGTCAGACACGGCCGCCGCACTGCAGGGCCAGGGGGCAGGTGGGCCGCTGCCGCCGCTGCCGTCGCTGCCATCCGCTGTGCAGGTGAAGACGACATCATCGAGCAGAACGCGTGGCGCCAGCGCCAGCGCTGCCGCGTAGGCGGCGCCTGTGAGTCGGCTGCTGCTACTGCCACGTGAAGACCAAGAGGCGGCGGCGCCCGCCGGCAGTAGCTGCCTGGGCAGCAGCGGCACGGAGGCGTTGCCGCTGTAGCGAACCTCCCCGTGAAGCACCTGCAGCTGGGACGTGTGCTGCCACGCCGCCGCCACGCACAGCCCCTTGGTCACCGACACCAGCTCACTGCAGCCAGCCAGCAAACAAAGCAAGGCACGACAGGCCGTGAGCGGGAGCCAGCAGGTAGGGGGTGCAGCCACGTCAGCAGCTCGTCAAGCATGTGGCCATGTGCGTGGCTGCATGCTGCTGCTGTGTGGCCCGGCCGCCAGCCAGAAGCCTCCAGCCGCCTGCCTCGCGCCCTCCATTACGTACACCTACGTGCGCACCCAGCAGATAGATCTAGACACACCGCACAACTAACCACAAGCAACACCTGCACATACATGATCACACATACAGCCACACGCGCCAACACCTGCAGGTTGCCGCCACCAGCGTCACTCCCTGCAGCGCCGCCGCCGCCGCCGAGTCGTTGGCGCTTGCAGGCGACACCAGCAACGACAGCAGGCTGGATACCGAGGGAGGCCACGAGGGGGGCAGCGGCGGCAGGCGCACCGACACGCCCGACAGAAACAGCGAGGCGCCTGCGCGTGTAATGACAAGGGGGTGAACACAGCGGAGCGAGAGGAGGGCGCGCTGTGTGGCCCCCTTGAGAGCGGACGCACTACTCATGTAGCATGCAGTCACTACGGTAAAGGGTTTCCGGTACCTACGGCACGTTTTTGCCTCTCTCACACCCGCACCCCTACCTCCAACCCTGGTGTCAACGCAGGAGAACTGCAGTGAATCCCCCTGGCATCCCTTTGCTGTCCAGTTGTTGTCAGTGCCCCCAATTCCTAGCGCATGTGCTCCCACCTGGCTGGGCGACGAAGAGGGGGATGGGACCGTTTCCATCGCCACCAACGCTGCGTACGTCCACGGTCGACTGCCCGGGTTTTTGGGACGTGATGAAATGAGTCCCGGTAATGTTGAAGCTTGAATGGGTGTCCACTGTGTGCACGCCCGGAGGCAACGTGTGCAAGAAGTGCCCATTAACGGCCCCGTTTTGCGACACCGTCGCATCCAGCAGCGTCCCAAGGCTAGGCCAGGTAGCAAAGGCATTGTCGCCGCTGTCAGCAGATGTTGCCAGAGCGCTGCGCGCCGCGAAGGCGCAGACAACACTTGCGAGAACGACCCTGAACAGGACCCGGAGTGCCCGTCGATTATGCATTCAAGCCTATGTTCTCTGCTTGATACATGCCATAACATGGATAAAACGAGGTTCAGACGTTCTCCGCGACATCCTTCGGTCTCTCTGTGACCCGCGAGAGTGATAGGCTGTCCTGACGCTTTTGAGACCGCATTAAGCTATATCAATATGTATCTGATTGCGCATCATACCTCGGCCGAAGGCTATTGCTGCTGTCATCGAATGTGCACGCAGCCTGCACCAGGGGAGGCCCGCACCGCCCCCACGCGTAGCCCCCCTACGCACATGGTCGCACCCTCCATGTGTCCCCGCGGCCGGCATTGGCATGTCTATTCATTTCAAGCGTATCACTGAGACGTGGACGAGCTTGGGGTCTTGGGCCTGAAGCCCTGAACACTATCATACACTGCGGAAGCCTGAACAGTCACCACTCACCAGCGTCGAGAAATGGGTGGAGCCGCGAGCAGGGGGGGGGTTGTGGTTACCAGCCCAAACTAAACCAAACCCAATACATAAGAGCGAGGAGGGGGTAGCCATCCATAGGATGGTGTTTATCAAATGGTTGTGAAGTGCCGATGTCCAGCGGAACAGCGGGTACATTACCGGGGGTAGGAAACAAAGTGCCAGACCCCATGCCCCGAAACGGACATGCTCTAAACTGCGAAACGAAAACGTAAGCACGCCACCCGATGTTGATGTCGTGTCTCGCAAGCAGCATGGGAAGGGGGTGAGCAGTAAGGCGAAGTGCGCGGCCACATTACCTCCGAGAGACGGTAACCCCCTATGCCATCTGCGGGTAAGAAACTTTATTTTTGGGCTGAGCCCCCCCAGCGAAGCGTCCCGGAGGGGGGGGGCGAAGCCTCTCAAAAACACCCCGGTCCGTGTGTTCGTGCGTGGCTGGCTGGCTGGCTGGCTGGCTGGGTCTGTGGCCACAAAACGGTACGATGACCTCCCGCCAGAGGCTTTTTTGGCCAAATTTCTGTCAAAAGAAGGAAGATACGAGCGCTGGGGCAACTGCTGCAAACAGACCTTCAATAATTGCACTCTTTTGCGGGCTCAACTCATGGCTCAACCAGGGGTGGGCTCAACCGCCCTAGCGTTCCTTTGGCCGCAGACTACTACGGCTGCTCTGGCGGCGGAGAAGCCCCGCCGCCGTGTGTCCCCGCACCATGAGGCCCGCCAGTGTCCTCTTGCTCAGGTGTGGCCGCGGCAGCTGGCACCGTGCCCAGCGCCGCCATAGCTGCCTGCTGCCCCGCCCAGGCCCCTAACCCAGACCCGCCGCTGCTTGCCCCCGGCAACAGGCGATGGCCACCTGCTCCTTGGTGATGCACGCGTCAAAAGGACGACCAAGACACTGCTGACTGAGTAACAATTTTAGCTGGAGAAAACCCAAGTTGAACCTCCATGCAGAAAGAAAACCCGCATCCCGGTCTGTTCTTGGGCTGCAAGACCCACAGACTCCACTAAATCAGGAACCCCGCGCTTGATGATGTGGTGAACAAGAGCGCGTCAAGTATGGCTACTCAGAGCGCTCCAACTATTCGCGACACCCTGCTGTGGGCGAGCGGGAAAAGGGACCCCACGTTTGTTTAACCGATAATTGATATCCTATGTCAGCAGGGATGGGAGGCTGAGGAAGAGGCTGGCATGCTCTTCTGTTTGCTGGACCCCTTCTCGTCGGCGTTCGCGTCGCTCAATGATTGGCAGCAGACTGTGCTGAAGGTGGCCATTCAAGGTGCGTAAATATTCTGCGTCGCCACAACGCGAGGCGATCGCGACCATGCTTTGCGAAAAGGGCTTTTGCAAAGCTGGGGCGGGGCCTTGGCATGTGGTAAACTCATTACCGCCGATAAATCTTGCAGGTGCCAAAACTGGCTTCGCGACGAACGCGACTACACCCGCAAGCGTGACCGGTAAGCTTTCCCTGCGGGCCCTGGCTTTTCGTTTGGGAGCCCCGAGCAGTTCTGAACGTGTGTGCAGCTCAGTATAATAAGTGAAGTGCACGTCGCAGCACCTGTCCTTGTCCTGCAGTGCCGCTGGCTCAGAACTAGAGCGTAGTGCATGACACAGCCCCTGCCCTCGTGTTTTGCAGTGCCGCCGGCCCGGAGCTCCGCCCTGCCACCGCCGGCCCAGAGCTCCGCCCTGCCACCGGAGGACCAGCCCGCGGTGCTAACGAAGGAGCAGCTGGAGCAGACTCTGGAGGAGATGCTGGAGGAGAAGCTGGAGGTGCGCGACAAGAAGCTGCTGGCGGCTATGCAGGGCATGCTGGCTCAGCGCAACCAAACGGAGTGGTCTGTGCTGCGACACCTGTGGACGGTAAGCCGCGGCGAAGAGTGCCACATCCTAGCTGGTTGGCTGCCTGTCAGTTGCAGCGTGCGCGGCGGGCCTTGCGCGCTTGGCTATGATGTGCTGGGACGAAAGCCTGCTCGCAATCTGCCTCCCGTAAATCCTCTTGCTGCTCACGTGACCAAACCTTGACTGTACACAACTTTGCCCTTGCCAACGGACCATACCTCTAGGCCCTGACAACGCCAGTTCTCCCGGGAAAGAAGGTGTTGTGACTGGTTGTGGCGCCGTGCATCGCCGCACTGCTCGCGTGGGCCTGGTGGCTCGTTTGATGGCTTGGAGCAGCGGCTATGGCGGTAACTGCGATGCGGCTCCTGGGAATGCGGTACTGGCGCCGCGTCTTGGACACCGTCACAGTTGGATGGGCGGCAGCGTGGGTCCACATGTCATCGCCGTGGGCTGACGGCGTCCCCGGGCCGCGCGGGCTTTTCATGGCGGTCGTAGGCTCGGCTCAGCCGCTCAGGCTGCCTTGCGGGTGCCACTACTGTGGTTCCTCGTGTGGGCTCCGTTGACGACCTTCGTCGGCACAGTGGGCCTCCATGGCGATCGCTGGCCGCTGGTTGTGATGGCCCTCATCTTTTCCGGCCAGGTGGTGCTGGCGGCGTGGCATGGCGCGCCGCCTCCAGCAGACACATGTGCGAACCTGATGTGGCTGACTGCCGACATCAAGGCCGTGACGGGCATGCAACCGTTGTCCTGGGAGGTTGTGCAGAGCAGTCAGGGCATCGGAGCAGGCATACTCGCGCGGTGGTTCATGTACTGCAAGGAGTGGGAAGCGCTGGTCACTGCGCTTGGCTGGGCTCTGGATGTCCAGTTTCCAGGGGGCGCTGGCGCCGAGGGTGAGGCGCTGACGGCGGGTGCTGGGTCCGCATGACGAGACGTGAATGCGTTGTCGTGGTGACTCTGTGTGATTGAAGGCACTGGAGGAAATAACGGATTCCACCCACGACATGTGTGGATACGTGGTAAAATCTTTCGTGCGAATACCTGTCTGCAGACTCACGTGGTTGCGGCATGTCCAGCTGCCATACATCTAAACTGCAGAGAGCAGTGACGTTGAATAATGCACCTACGCCCACACATGCATGGGCGATAGTGCACCATAATGCATGGCGGGTCGATGAACATCGCTTAGTATGGTAGCAGGACCGGAGACGATGACATGCGCATCTGGGTGACTGACGACACCGGCCGCGCAGTAGAGCTGCAGTACGATTGGTGCCTGTCGAATCCAAAGAAAGAGCCAAGTCATTGGCGGCGGAATTGCAGACTCACATGGTGGCACTGGCATGTCGAGCATTTCAAGCGTAGCACTGAGACGTGGACGCGCTTGGGGTCTTGGGCCTGAAGCCCTGAACACTATCATACACTGCGGAAGCCTGAACAGTCACCACTCACTGCGGAAGCCTGGACAGTCACCACTCACCAGCGTCGAGGGATGGGTGGAGACGCGAGGGCACCATGGAGGCTGGCACTGCCACCACCAAGTCATCTGCTTGTCACAAAGCCAGCAGGCCAACAGAAGTAGTGAAGTACAGTACGGCAGTACCTCTGCGCAGGGCAGCTCGAGGCCGCGCTGCTTCGCATGTTTACGCTGTCATGCCCACGCTGACCCAAATGACACCGTTTCGGTCACTCTTCCCTGATAAGCCACCACCAACAGTACCTCCTCCTCGCTCATGGAGTTGGCAAGGGGCAAGAAGGCAAATTCCCGGCAGTGTCCGAAGCCCCCCATATATCCAAAAATACGAGCAGGC